>NC_047567.1:7387575-7432213 GCF_902806645.1 Magallana gigas | reverse complement strand
AAAAGTTTCATTACAATTAATTGGTTGGGTTTTTATTTCCCTCTCAACAAGCGCATATCATATAGCAGAATATTTGAGACCCGAACTATCAATACACCAAAAAGGAGCTGCGGTTTAAAAATGGCTGATATGTCAGACGTGTGCTATCCCTACCCGTGAAATAAAGCACAATCTCTTGTTTGGACATTTTTTTGTTTCAAGAAATTGAGTGTTGAACCGTCTAGCTACTAAAGAACATCTTTTGAATACAGCATTTTTATGGCAAGAAATATTAAATAAATTGAAATATCAAAGGCCTATTAACAAGTCAGTTAATTGTATCTTGTTTCTTTACATTTTTTTAACACTTAACTAAGAAATATGACAAATTTTGATTATTATTGATAATAAGTTAGTTGCAGAGAGTCGATTATTGATTATGAAAATCTCACCGATTCCTATCACTAGCTTGAAGTGAGGACCTCCTATAAATCCAAGACGACGGGTGTCGTCCTTTTACTTTTCTAATTTACATTGAATATACTTTTTAACATGATTGAGACTGGGGTTTTCAGTGAATTTATCTATTGCAATACACACACCTTAGATTACCAATTTTAATCAATTTTTCCTTCAACAAATATCTAGAAACTCATTCTCCAACAACCAAGCCCTTGTATTCTTAACATAAACAAATAAACATGGTGAACATGATGTACAAATTAAGCAGCAAAAATTTCTTACCAATAAGGCTTTCCTTTGAATGTAAATTCAAAAATATATGTGTCATCTACATCTGGTTCTTTCTCTAATAACTCTCCTTCATACGGTAATAGGAATTCATTTTGTCCAAATTCTTTCTTTGTAAATACACCTCTTCCTGAAAATAAATAAAGAACTTCCATTAGGGGTTGAATTTACAAGATATACTTGCTGTATGCAAATTAAAAAATGAAATTGTGCGCTAAAAGAGACATGTGGTTGCCAACTTTTGCGAGTTACAAAATAATGGTCTAGCTTTTTCGGATTTTGAGGTTTATGATTATCCATTCAGATTTTAATTCAGAAGCTTACACTAAAGAAACTGTAGATGTAGAAACATTAGTTAGGGTGTTTTGAATTATCCCAGAATTAACCCTGTTAAACACAATCAGTTGTTCTCTTCTATCTTTATCCTAAAACAAAGTCTCAATACAAACCCTAAAATCATTGAATTTCACAATTACGAACAAGTTCAAACTATACTCAGAAATACTAAATAGAATTCAAATGTTGGAATATTGACAGACTGTTTCCATGTACAAATTATTAGGTTAAGAAATTATTTATACCTTCACAAATTAACAGAATCATGATATCACTGCATTTTTCACAGCCCCTTAGGCATCTGACAAACACTGCATTTTAACAGCCCCTTAGGCATCTGACAAACATTTTATTATTTTATGTAGTAAAATGATCAATTTTAAAATTATATACAAGAATGGGTTCCTCAAATTATACAAAAAAAAGATTTTATACCAATGCAACCTAGTTCAAAATCACTTTATTGTATCTAATTGTTAATGATATAAACAATTTTTAGGATTGGTCTAATGTGTGGAAAACATTTTTTCCTTAAATTTAAATTATTTTGCAGAATATTTTTGTTGTACTTAATCATTAGGGCCTATATATTTTTACAAAGTTCCCAAGATAATTTCATTGTTTCCTGACTTTTTTCTAAACATTTTTAGGGTTTCTAGACCCTTGAGATCAACATGGGACCTATCAATATGTAAACCATCAAATTGAATTAAAATATTTTATCCTGCAACTAGTTCTTGCATTGACCAAATAAAGGTAACCCAATAAACCAAAGCTATATTCGGTAAATGCCCCAATATAGCCTCATGCATTTAACTAACGTTCAAATACACTATGACATCATTTTTCTTGCTTGGTTTACGCCATGGTGTCATGGTTTCAACTGCAGATAGGCGGCAAAATCTGACGAATTAAGCTTATTTGAGATGCAAAATGTGATATTATGTTACAGGATAAACAAAATACATGATGACGTCTTAAAATATGGGCGATATTTGGGCTCAGTCCAAAAACATGAAGAACGCCTGGCAAGCTTTCTTTCCCTTGCCCAAATACCATAGATTACTAATTAAATGGAGGAATTAATATCCGCGTAAAATCGCAAGAAGCCCCCTCCGCAGAATTTATAGTCTCGTCATTATTTTCTGAGAGTTGAGAACCATAAAAAATATATATTTATTCGTGCAATTTGATTCAAACCAGTGGGATTGCATGGTCATGATCCATCACTTCTAGTGTTGTCAAATTGGTTGGAAATGATAATTGATTAATCGGTCAATCGGTTGTCTCTTACAAACTGATGATCGGCAAATAATTGAATCCATTACAATTTGTGTTCAATTCATTTAAATGAAACACTAAATAAAAGCTAATAAATAGGATGTATGCTGTATTGTTATCAATGAAAGTGTTACATATCTTTTGAGATTAAAAAAAAACTAGTTTGCAATTTTTTTTTATTTCACTAAATATATAATTATTTTATCTATCTCAATAGGAACTCAAAAATATTGTTAACAATGAGATTTTTAAATACAATTGAAGGTCAAAGGTGATCTTTGCATGCTTTTAACATTAGATTTGTTATCTCTGTCTAAAGATATCCTTGATTCACATTTTGCTTATTTACTTGATATTTGTTAAAACCTCTGGGTTCAAAACTAATGACATTCATTCAACAGTATGAACAATTTCCAAGTTTTCTCCTTTAAAACACCCCCACTAGCTTATCAGGTTTCAACACACAGCTAAAAAATATGATGTCTATGGGGATTTTGTACTGCAAAGTGACCCGCATGACAATGTTGAAAATTCTGTGAGGTATTTAAAGTGACTTCCGAATGGATGTTAACATTCCCCATTTGGCCCTATAATTATCTTGTTTACCATAACTGACCTTCTTTATATTTCATGCAAGAAGTAACTGGGAGGCCATTATACAATTGCCCCAAAACTTTTAGAAGTTTGAATGCAAAGTCTATGAAAGAGACACAAATTGATGAGTACCCGTAATCTTTACATTGCATTGTTTACAGACACAGTTCAAAGTTGAAAACTATCACTGCTCTAAAAAGCGATTTTGTTTACATGCTGAAAAAAATACACATATATGAAAATTGTATGTCAAAATAACTAAACCAAGCTATTCTGAATAGCTTTATTATCTACATAAGTTTTAGAAGCTATACGGGCGTGCGACCAATTCTTGCCAAGTACCATTTCTCGCCAGTACATTGCGACATCATTTTTCATATACCGGTATTATTTTTTGTTTTGATAAAATGACTTCACAATGTACTTGCGAGAAAAAGTACTCAGCGACAACTGTTCGCACGCCAGTATAGCTAAATCAGGAGATTGTGTTGGAGCTGTATAAGCCATAAGAAATAAGTTTTGTTCCTGTGAATTTTTCTGAGTAACAAATGATATTGTTTCAATTAAATTATCTTGACTATTTTCCCTTTCATCTATTTTAATTGCACCTTTATCACAGGTATGTGTATTTCTATTAAAAACTGTCCAAATGTACTGCATAAATATATTTGGACAAACTATAGATAGATGTGGTATGTTCACAATTTTTAAACGTTTTAAATAAATTTCTAAGGCCTATTCCCCCCCCCCCCCCCCCCCCCTGGAAATTAAAATTTCTTAAATTTACACAGTAAGATGACCAAATGTATGCCTTGGAACCCTCCGCCCCAACCCCAGGGAAAACTAGGCCTAGCATACAACCGAGAAAAAATCCTGGATCGCACTTGAGCGTTATGCACAAAGATATTTCTTTCATGATTTGCAAGGGGATTTTAAAAAGTATACATTGTGCATTTCTCGGAAAGTTCACTATACAACCCGTCTTAATAAGATTTTCATTTCTAATGTTATGCAAATCGTTGGAAGAAAATCACCGAGTGCGAGTACCCCCCCCCCCCCCCCTTCCACAGCACATCGTATTTCAAGTTTACATCATAAATGCCATCGAAACATGTAATCAACATACCTTTATTCGGAGTTTCTTTAATATAAAAGGCATCCCGGTCAATGATTCTTTGACCATGTTGACCTGGCCTTCCCCGTTCCCTCCGACTTCTTCTCGACATACTTTTCCCCCGCTTCAACAAAATGGCATTTCCGTTTTCTATACACACGCGCATGCGCATTTCGAACATGTGTATCGTCAGAGGTGCGTAAGTGAAGATGGCAACTACAATCCGCACGGTATCTGTGTAATCACATGTCTGATGAAAACCCGAAAATGGGACTAGATACTTTTCGATATTTTTTAGGTTTAGAACATGCTATTTTTTTGATTTAAGCAATAAAAAAATATGGGGACTTAAATCAAGTCCCCAGACTATTTGAGGTCCCCATTTTACGACTTGCGTATCTGAGGCAGGCCCCCAGTTTGGCAGAACCACACACGCACACACACACACACACACACACACACACACACACACACACACACACACACACACACACACACACACACACACACACACACACACACACACACACACACACACACACACACACACACACACACACACACACATTATCTATATGAATCATCACATATCTTGTAGGGAAAATATATTATTATTTTCAAGTAACATCGATTTCAAATCAAAAAAATTCATATAAAGTTTGATATAAATATGTGGATGGAATGTGGTTGACTTCATTTAAAACACTTCATTTTTGTATTGAACAGGTTGTAAATTTTAGACCTAGTCCCTCCACACAATGGAAACAGCAAGCACTCCATGTAAAGTACATCAGTGTTCTAAGTGTCCGGGGGACACAGAGTACTATTGTGTATCCTGTCCATGTGATCTGTGTCCCCAGTGTAAAGAGAACCATGTAAAAGATCTCAAAACAATAGACCATGATGTTGTGTCACACCGTGATAAAATCAACTACATCCCAACACAAGAGATCTGTGTGAGACATCCTAGCCATGTTTATATAAAGTACTGTGAACCTTGTCAAGTTCCTGTGTGTGATTCTTGTTCTGAGGACCAACCACACAGATTCAGAAGTTTTCTCTCTGGACAAGGACAGCACAAAATTACGGATATGAAAGGAGCTTATAAAACAAAGCAACAACAACACAAAGGAACCATTCACACAATCAGTAGTGAGGCACTCTTTTACAGACCTGTTCTCCTGCCACGAATCAAAACTGATGTCAAAACCTGTCACACAGAGTTCTCCCTCTTTCAATCAGAGATGTTAACAAAGGCTCAGACACTGAAGCATCTCATTGACAAACTGAAAAAAGATTTCATGTGTAATGTGCTTTGTGACTTTAATTTCAAACACAGATGTTTAAAACAGAAGCTAGAAATGATCATACATATTGTCAGCCTACAGAGATATGAACACATATATGAACAGAGGAGAGTAATCAGACCGCTACAATTCCTCTCCTCCATAAAGACAGCCCTCCCCCAGATACACTCTACACTCCACACCAGCCAGCTCTCCATGACTGAGTCACTCAACAAGGAGGATGTGATGGAGTCATTGAGTGCAATCCAAATCACAGAGAGAGGAAACCGACGCGTAGGAAACCAGTATCTGCTAAAACTGACGTCTGGTGTTGAGTTCCATCAATCTCTCACACTGACAGGTGTTGTTCGTTGTTTACAAATTTCCTGTGTGACATCAGACCGGGTCTGGGTCAGTGATGATAAAAACAATCTCATCTTGACAGACACAACAGGTGTCCCTCTACATTGTGTGATGGATTCATGTAGTGATTTATATGGATTCCACACAGTGAACAGTGAGAGTGAACTGATTTATATAGATAGGATATATAACATCAACAAACTGTCAAAGGATATGAATACAACCACCACATTGATAGAGAGAACAGACTCTACATGGGAACCACGGTGTGTGTGCTGGTCCCCGTCCACTGGGGATCTACTGGTCGGGATGTATAACGATGATACAGAGACAGGCAAAGTAACCCGGTACAACCAGAGCGGACAACTGACACAGACCATACAACATGGAAACCCAGGACGGGGACTGTATAGTCAGCCTCACTATATAACAGAGAACAACAATGGGGATGTCGTGGTATCTGACTCAAGGAATGCTGTAGTGGTGACAGAGCGTGGAGGAAACCATCGTTTCTCCTACACAGAACATCCATCAGGATCAGAACTATGGCCATGTGGAATCTGTACTGACGCGCTGTCACACATCCTGGTGTGTGATGATACAAAAGTACAGAAGTTGGATAAGGATGGTCAGTTCCTGTCATATCTACTGACAGAATTACAAGAGATGGATGAACCATGGAGCCTGATTTATGATGCCAACACTCACCGTCTCTGGGTCGGATCACAGGACAACAACACGGTGGTTATGTATAGGTATATCAGTAGACAGGACGCTCTGACAAGTAAGTCTGAGTCATTATCATTCACATTAATTAGATATAGATAACTAAGACACACAGTCCGTGTTAATTATCAGTCAATAAGATACATGAAAGACATGTTTATTTCTGTGATTGTTTATCAATATGAACAGCTCATTGTTACAGGGTGAGGTGTATCTACGGTACCAGTCATTGGAATTAATTATTTATGTAAAAAAGATCAAATTTAAGTGCACTTTTCATTAATTAGACATACAGTCACTTGTCATTGTATCTAGTCAATTAAAATACAAATCAATGTAATTAATAAATCATATATATTTATAGTGACACAGGTATTTGTAATTTGTTGTATTACAAGTACACGTAGATTGAATTGATTTAATTAATTACATAACTATACAAGCATGTGTCAATGTAAATAGTTTAAATTGTTATTTGTAGATATAGTTCTGTCTTGCATATACTGTATGATATTAATTAACAGCTAATTAATGCCTTGTTGTAGATGAACACAGACCCCGTCCTGATGGGGATGTCTTATTCAGCTCATTACAAGCCGTAGAATGGAGATAGCTTTGATATTGACAGGTTGTAAATGTTTCTGTACAAATCTAGTCTGCCCTCAAAACCACACATGTTGTTTGTCACTTTGTTCAATGTCTGCAGCTGAAATTGACCCTTGTATAATTCACATGGACTGTGATATTGACTCCTGTTTATTTCACACTTTGTGATCATCCAAACATGGCTCTATGTTCGCTTGCTGTATGTAGAATTGAGTGTAATGGAAAAGGATTGCAGATACAAATGAAATAATAATTAATAAATAATTGCTTAATAATATATAATGTTTAGATTTATACTTTTTTTCACCATTAGATCTGAAGAATGCTATTGAAAACAAGCATTGTGGATTCCTGACCATGGTTTTTCATTTTAAGTATCCAAAACAGTTTATGTTGGAATCAAACAAAGTATTTCCTAAAGAGACAGATACCGGAATCTTATTCAGCGATGTTTTGGACTGTGTGTTTATAGCTCTATGCAAACTCAATCAGTGATGTCACGGACCATGCGTTGATAGCTCTACGCAGACTTATTCAGTGATGCAATGACCATATGTTTATAGTTCTATGCAAATTTATTTAGTGATGTATTGGACTGTGTGTTTATAGCTCTACGCAAACTTATTCAGTGATGTAACGGACCGTGTGTTTATAGCTCTAGACAAACTTATTCAATGATGTAACGGACCGTGTGTTTATAGCTCTACGCAAACTCATTCAGTGATGTAACGGACAGTGTGTTTATAGCTCTTCGCAAACTTATTCAGTGATGTAACGGACCATGTGGTTATAGCTTTATGCAAACTTATTGAGTGATGTAACGGACCGTGTGTTTATAGCTCTACAAAGACTTATTCCGTAATGTAACGGACCATGTTTTTATAGCTCTACACAAACGTATTCAGTGATGTTATGGACCGTGTGTTAATAGCTCTATATTACTTGCTATTTTAGGTTAATTCTTTTCCCTTTTCCCTTTATCTTTTATTTTTTTTGCAACTTGAAGTATTTGAAAATATTTTTTAGAAGTTGACAAATACATGCAACCATTGTAAATGTGGGAATGTTTGATCAATGTTTTAATACTTTAAATTTAATAATTGTAGCTGATAGATATGATATTGGTCATTGAACTGAGTTAGCATTAAATAAAGGGATGACTATTATATACTGAATTACACCTTAATTTAGTAAGTTGAATGGCGCATTGCTAAAATCTAATCCATATTGGCACAGCTTGTTCGATTTATTTAAATTTATCCTAAGTATATATTAAAAATTGATATAAGTCATTTTAATGTTGTTCGAACTGAACTACAACATGTTCATGTGTCCCCTGTACAACAACAGTTTATCATTTCTTGTTATGAGAATACTATTGATTTCAACGTCATCTCTGAACTTAAAGTCAAATCAGCTTCCTTTTCATTGGTGCAGTTTTTTGTGTGCACAGATACTGCATTTTTGGGCATAATGTTATTTTTTTCGTAAATAATCTCATTAATTTTATGATTCACATTTGATGTACTAGTATATGAAAGTGAATAAAATACATCTTACCATCCATATAGTTGTATCTTTATATTAGACTCTGTGCAGTTTAGAAAAGAACAAGAAAACAATAATGGATCAAAATATTTTTCTGAGCATTGTGAAATCTCCCTCAATATGATGACTCGTCATGTATAAAAAGCAGAATATGTATTTTATAAACAAAATGATTTGATTTTAAAAGGGGCATAACTCCTCCAAAATCTGTCTTATCAAATTTTCCTGCAAGCATGCACGTCTATACTTATTAACAACAATAAAAAATAGAATCACAAATTGAAATGTGCAAGAACTTGCAAAAAATGATGGAATTAGTAAGAATTGGTATTATGCTTATTTACACATTATGTCAAACCTACAAGGCTTTATTTATTTCTGTGTAGGTTTACGAGGAGTTGCGCTTAGAAACTGTTCATTACTATATTAAATTAGTGAAGTTGAATGTCTGTGGTAATGTGAAAGATCGAAAAAAAATTGAAAAAAACATTGGTTTTTAATGTGAATATTTTTTCACGTAATTAGAACTTTAGAGCTGAATCAAAATAGGAACAAGTGATAACTTAAATCAATAAGCATTCTGAGAGTAGAACCTTTGTTACCACACCTTGACTTTCGTTAGGGTGTGACTATCTTTTTCTTGCATCATAAATTTAAAATGACGATGGTGTCAATTACACAGATTACGTAGTCTTAGTTCAAAAGCTAGACAAATCTTGATGATTTCAAAGAGTCATAGCTGAGTGGCCAGCAATGAAATAAACAGGCCTACGTCACATCGTAATCTACAGTTCAAGCTCCTCCAAAATGGTTCATTCTCACTGCTTACATTTTTGTCCCTAGCTACGCCACTGTCTTGAAACACCACCACCCCACCTACCTCCCGGCTGTTGCTTCGTCAATTCTGTGGATTAAACCACCAGCAGACATTCATTGCAACCGCTTTATTCTTATAAATTCAAATTTCACGCAAAAAGAATAATCAGTTTTGAAGCCAACCGTATGTCTGTCTTTCCCAATTTATTTTACATGTACCAATACGTATCCCATTCTAGGGTTATGATAGGTCGCATGATGTTTGGGAGAGTCTGGGCCCTGTCCTCAAGCACCTGTGGGTGTTTGTTGATTTTGCTCTGGGTTTTTTTTGACATGATATCGTTTAAAGAGAGTTGCGATACCTTTAACTAATTTATACCTCTGCTGAATCCACTACTTTAACAGAAAGCTGAATTAAATTCAAGGTAAGTGTATACATACCAAGGTACTCATGACTGTGAAGTACTGAGTATATAATTCGTTGTTTTGGCATACACACTCCGCCGTACTAAGCCAGAGGATTAGGGACGATATCAGTCATAACTCATAAGGTATAAATAAATATCAATTGATTTTATATGAACGTTTATTGAGTAAATTCATAAAACTATTCTACCCTTGATTCTGATGTCATAAATATTTTTAGTTATCTAATTATCATTAGATACGCATATTTTACTTATCTGTCTAACTGACCCAGTGGCATATATATATTATATCATTAGCTATGTAATACAGGTATGTAGCTACATGTGATCTGTCCTGAAAAATTAATCATTTCATTTTCATAACTGATTTTTATACATAATTTCCTCTTTGTGATATTTAGTTTATCAGATATACGAACGTATAACGGATTGTTTTATGGTTTGAGATTTAATCTATATGATTCACATATAGTGACTGAACTTAAGTGGGGTTTTTTTTACGGAAACGTATTTTTGCAAGAAACGTCTTAAATAAAATCTTAAGATAAAAACTTTTTTTTTTTTTTTAGAATTTCAAGTCCTGAAAAAAGCTATACCTTGATGAAGAGAATATTTGTTTACGGAACATTGAAAAATGGTCAGCCAAATCACTTCCGTTTGATGGATCCTGGTACAGGAACCACTTTATTCGTCGGTGTCGGACAGACCGTGGAGAAGTACCCGCTGGTGATTGAGAGATCCTGGAATATGCCTTGTCTCCTACACGTGCCAGGAACTGGATGGGTAAGAAATGCGTCATTGTACATAGTTTTCCTTCTAATTATAATTGCTGAGTACTAGTATTCTGAGCGTATTAAAAAAAACCTGAATTTTAATAATTTGCCTTAAAAGCAGAATGATGTCAATTTTAATACAAACACAAGCAAACTACATATGAATATACATTTGTTTCAATTTCTGTTTCCATTGGTTTTAGCTAAATTGATTAGCGGGAATATCTAGTTTTAAAACTTTCCCTTTTTGGCATGTGAAGGGTGAAATCTATGACGTGGATGATGAGAAAATAACGTTCCTGGATTACTTTGAAGATCACCCTGAAATGTACACACGCACCGTGATATTGGCGGAATACACAAACTCAAAAGATACACAGTGTAGCGATCCAGATTCCCAGTCGAGCGCGCCGAAATCCAAAGAAAACCAACCGAACACCCGCTCCGAGTGTTGGTGCTATTTTCATAATGACCGTGATTCTGTGCGTGACCTTCCTCACATTGATGTATATGACTCTAAGGGAGACCATGGCTTGGAGTATGACGCCAGAATTGATGCAGAATTTGATAAGGATAAAAAATCAAAGTAAAGTGAAGAAAATTATTGTGTTGGTTTTTGTTTTGTTTTTATTGACATGGGCGGCAAAAATTATAACGTTTTATGTAAGCATTGACGAACACCTGAAGTTATATATTTCATTTTTTTTAACATTTTTTCGACTCTCTCTCTCTCTCTCTCTCTCTCTCTCTCTCTCTCTCTCTTTTAACATTAATGAGTAAGAACTTCTGAGTATACATATCAATTGATTTTATATGAACGTTTATTGAGTAAATTCATAAAACTATTCTACCCTTGATTCTGATGTCATAAATATTTTTAGTTATCTAATTATCATTAGATACGCATATTTTACTTATCTGTCTAACTGACCCAGTGGCATATATATATTATATCATTAGCTATGTAATACAGGTATGTAGCTACATGTGATCTGTCCTGAAAAATTAATCATTTCATTTTCATAACTGATTTTTATACATAATTTCCTCTTTGTGATATTTAGTTTATCAGATATACGAACGTATAACGGATTGTTTTATGGTTTGAGATTTAATCTATATGATTCACATATAGTGACTGAACTTAAGTGGGGTTTTTTTTTACGGAAACGTATTTTTGCAAGAAACGTCTTAAATAAAATCTTAAGATAAAAACTTTTTTTTTTTTTTAGAATTTCAAGTCCTGAAAAAAGCTATACCTTGATGAAGAGAATATTTGTTTACGGAACATTGAAAAATGGTCAGCCAAATCACTTCCGTTTGATGGATCCTGGTACAGGAACCACTTTATTCTTCGGTGTCGGACAGACCGTGGAGAAGTACCCGCTGGTGATTGAGAGATCCTGGAATATGCCTTGTCTCCTACACGTGCCAGGAACTGGATGGGTAAGAAATGCGTCATTGTACATAGTTTTCCTTCTAATTATAATTGCTGAGTACTAGTATTCTGAGCGTATTAAAAAAAACCTGAATTTTAATAATTTGCCTTAAAAGCAGAATGATGTCAATTTTAATACAAACACAAGCAAACTACATATGAATATACATTTGTTTCAATTTCTGTTTCCATTGGTTTTAGCTAAATTGATTAGCGGGAATATCTAGTTTTAAAACTTTCCCTTTTTAGCATGTGAAGGGTGAAATCTATGACGTGGATGATGAGAAAATAACGTTCCTGGATTACTTTGAAGATCACCCTGAAATGTACACACGCACCGTGATATTGGCGGAATACACAAACTCAAAAGATACACAGTGTAGCGATCCAGATTCCCAGTCGAGCGCGCCGAAATCCAAAGAAAACCAACCGAACACCCGCTCCGAGTGTTGGTGCTATTTTCATAATGACCGTGATTCTGTGCGTGACCTTCCTCACATTGATGTATATGACTCTAAGGGAGACCATGGCTTGGAGTATGACGCCAGAATTGATGCAGAATTTGATAAGGATAAAAAATCAAAGTAAAGTGAAGAAAATTATTGTGTTGGTTTTTGTTTTGTTTTTATTGACATGGGCGGCAAAAATTATAACGTTTTATGTAAGCATTGACGAACACCTGAACTTATATATTTCATTTTTTTTTAACATTTTTTCGACTCTCTCTCTCTCTCTCTCTCTCTCTCTCTCTCTCTCTCTCTCTCTCTCTCTCTCTTTTAACATTAATGAGTAAGAACTTCTGAGTATACATAAATCTGAATCAACTTTATTTCAATTCATACATAAAATGTATACGTACTACAGAAAGTAAATTCCTGTCTCATTTTGAAACAATTACATGTATATGGTAATTTCTGGTTTATTTTATATTCGTATAATTTTGTCCTATGCACAGGCATGCATACTTGTGTAGAATATTACGAAACGTGTGTAGAATATGGATAATGTTATTAGCTATTCTAACATTTTATATAGGTTCATGTAAATACACCCCCATCCTATGATTTTATTTGGATTACATGTATCGTGTCCCAGTACACTTATCTTTTTTCATATCATTTTGATAGTGACATTTTGAAGAAAAGATAGATTAAGACAAAAGAGGATGACAAACTATAACACCGCTATAAACAGATTGTTTATGATGGGGCACTTCAATTTTGTCGCATACATTTTATCGAATTAATCAAACTTAAAATGGCATGGTCACGATTTTGGTAAAATACTATTTTTCTGATTTTATCAGTTACAATGCTTTAAGGAAGGGGTATTTTCTGGTTTTCGACTTGTTAAACGTAAATATGATTAATTGTGCATTAAATCAAGATGAAAGGAAATTAAAATAGTATATTTTTCTTTCTTTTTTATTATCATACAATTTGGCATAGAAAAAGTAATCAATGTTAAGAATCTAACAAGGACTATATTTTTTGCGTAATATTGGCGTAGGAAAATATCACGTTTCGCAATTCAGAATTGCTGCAGATTGATGAGTCTGTTTTAGCATTTTAAAAACAATAACATTAATGTTGGATTTTTTCACTAATGTGAACTAATGATATGATACTTGGGTTTCAGAATATATTTTTAAAATATGATTTGCCTATCAAATTACATTTTTATAAGCTTTTTAAAGCTCCCATTCCATATATTGATTTTTGTGTAAAAATCACTAACATCAGTTTTTCTCTCTTATTAAATGGTCAATATATTAGCTTTCCTGTCATTTTATATCTTTATATAATGTCTTCATTATACAGAAAAAACAGAAATATTTTATTATAGGAAGCATAAAAAAATAATCAAAATTTCTTCAAAATTTAAGAAAAATAGAGGAAATGCGGGCTAAGCAGTATCAATTTTAGTATAATTATTTATTCCAATTTAGTAGTATAAGCTGATAGACATTCTGATATTCTATCATGATTTCAATGAAGAATAAAATCTTCAAATCTTAAACAAATGTCTACAGAACTACAAAGAGCTACACTTATTTTTATCATCCTTTAAGTTGAGGAAAAAGGTAGTGACCTTGACCTGACCTTTATGCGAAAATATAAAGGTCAAATTTAATTAAACTGATGGAATCATTTGGTAATATGATCTGATTGACTGTGTCAAAATTTCATGAATTTCTTATTATAAGAAGTATGTTTGATAATGAGAAGACTCCTTCCTTAAGATTGCATTTCTATTGATCAAATGAAATTTGAGAGTCGGTCGTAAAGTTATAAGCACGATAAAGGGCTCAAAAGTTTTGGTGCGTAAACAAGTCTCGTGCCCTGTTTTTGTTTAGATATGTTTGATATACTACTAAACAATCATTTTCAAGCTGATTTGTCTATCTTCTTATTCATCTTAGACCATACAGAAACAGTTTCTAACGTTAAACACGTGCACGTTAATTTTAGGTCTAAAACTGGAATTTTCAATTCAGCGTTCAAAAAAGTGAACAAAGGTTCTACTCTCAGAATGCTTATTGATTCAAGTTATCTGCAATATCACTTGTTCCTATTTTGATTCAGTTATAAACTTCTAATTACGTAAAAAAAATATTCACATTAAAAACCAATTCCTTTTTTCAATTTTTTTTCGATCTTTGACATTACCACAGACATTCAACTTCACTAATTTAATATAGTAATGAACAGTTTCTAAGCGCAACTCCTCGAAAACCTCTAAACGGAATTAAATAAAGCCTTGTAGGTTTGACATAACGTGTAAATGTGCATAATACCAGTTATTACTAATTCCATAATTTTTTGCGAGTTCTTGCACATTTCAATAATTCTATTTTTTATTGTTGTTAATAAGTATAAACGTGCATGCTTGCAGGAAAATTAGAGATGACAGATTTTGGAGGAGTTATGCCCCTTTCAAAATCAAATCATTTTGTTTATAAAATACATATTCTGCTTTTTATACATGTTGAGTCATCATATTGAGGGAGATTTCACAATGCTCTGAAAAATATTTTGATCCATTATTGTTTTCTTGTTCTTTTGTAAACTGCACAGAGTCTAGTAAAAAGATACAACTACATAGTAAGATGTATTTTATTCACTTTCATATACTAGTACATCAAATGTGAATCATAAAATTAATGAGATTATTTAGGAAAAAACATAACATGAAGCGCAAAAATGCAGTATCTGTGCACACAAAAAAACTGTACCACTGAAAAAGAAGCTGTTTGTACTTCAGTTCTACATGTACCAACATTAAATTGGCTTATTTCATAGCAAAGAATTGTAGGATCTGTAAATCGCTTATAACTCAACGAAGGACACTTACATTTCAGTTGCCTATTAAAGATGCCTTACTGAAGTATTATAAACTTTAAAATCGGAAAAATAACTTTTGACCAAAATCGTGACAGTGCCTCTTTAACTTAATCTCAACATAACTTTTACAGATGACAAAATTGTTATATTTTGAAGTTTTTTTCTCCAGGCCATAGGCGTCGGAACCGGGGGGAGCGGCTAAGGGGGGGCTTAGCCCCCCCACCCCACCTTTTCTGCAAAGTTAGACTTAACCATTAGGCATATAGCATCATAGGGGGTTTAGCCCCCCCCCCCCACTTTTTCTAGCCGGTAATGTAATTGTTCCTAAATTCACCTTGAATTCAAAGATTGAGAAGTTGGAGAAATAGGCATACAAGCCCCCCCCCCCCCCCCCCCCCCCCCACGGATTAGGAATTTAATGTTTGGGGGGGGGGGAATTTTGGGTATGGAAAGTAAAGGTTTACTCCCCCCCCCTCCCCCCGGATTGGGAGTTTCAAGATTTTGGGAAATATATTTTTCCTCAATATTTCTGAGGATTAGTCTAGCCCCCCCCCCCCACTTTCAATTTGCTTCCGACGCCAGTGCAGGCCCTTACTAGTAAATTAAAGAAGGGGCAATATCCCTACGTGGACCTCAATGCATCATATTAAAAATGCTAATTTTATTCTGGGTCAAGAGTTATAACTTCCGGTTTAGATGCAGCATGCTGCACGGGATTCAGAAAAGCAAGGGGTATGTAGCCTGAAGACCCAAAACCCACATGTCGCTGGTAACATGATTAAGTACATCTAACCAGGTCTAGGAAATGCCAGAGTGTCTTAAAACTTTATGATCAAGATGCGAGATAAGCCTGCAAAACTGTGTAAGTGACGCAATCATGTTACTTTGAACAGCATCTTCACCAGATTTTCATAAATCACAAAACAAAGACCGTTCTTTGTGCGAATTTAAACTTACATTCATGTACACGTTACTTTTTTTACAGTCTTCAGCAAATGTCACAGCATTATTATTAAGAAGTCTTTGTTATGGAATTGCGCTGTCTTCATGCACACACAGCATGGCTGTACGTCGTAAACAAAGCGCACTAACTCCTGCAGGCTTATTTTGTCGGCTCCATATGCAAATCCCCCCTTTTTTTTCAAAATTAAAATTTAAAAAAAACACAAAATAATAAAATAAACAAAAATTTCAACTTCTTTGATATCAATTTCAATTAACTATTATAATTATTTAAATTTAGAAAATATATTTATCAATTTACCATTCTGATCACATAACACTGAACTTGTAAGAAGCTATATACAGAGTAGTCGATCACTGATAATGCTGTCAAATTAACCAACAACAGTTTGTTTTGCTATCAGTGTTTATCCATTAAGTCAATATTGATCTCCTGGGTTATTTTTAAATCCGCTGGTCCCCCTTTGTCCATCATTTGTATAGCACCACAGACAAGTCATTCTGACAAAAGAAAGATCAGTTTTATCGAACGAAAAGGTTATGGACACCCAAGGTCAAGTACTTTACTGGCTGCTGACCATCTGCTTAAATTTTGTCACTCTATTCTCACCCTGGGTCCACAGATAAAAATTGGAATCAGATCCTGTCAATATTTAAAGGACTACCTGGGACTTTTGGGATGGGGATCAAATTACATTAATTTCTCTTTCTCTCTCTCTCCCCGTGTTCTCTCTCTCTCTCTCTCTCTTTCTCTCTCTCTCTCTCTCTCTCTCTCATATGGAATAAATTCAGTGTCTGTCCATCTCTCTGATCATCTCTCTATCTCTGCCCATCTTTCTGCTCAAAGAACTATATATGATTGAGTCAAATTTGTCCCCCATAATTCACCAGTTTCCTATGCTAAAAATTGTTATTTTATTTTTTAGAAGAGTTGTTATTAAGGAATGAATTCAATATTTATTTGTTTTATACGATATAAAATGGTTTGGGGCAGTTTACGCGAAGCGGTTCGCGGTTTTTAAAAAAGCGTAAACTGTTTCAAACCATTTTATATCGTATAAGGGTTTTTTTTAGCTCCCAAAAACAAGGGCCTGGGCCTTTCCATTTGGGAAAAATAGCGACATTTGGATGACATTGGGAAAAATGTCATACGTTACATTTCTCTAAATAATTTCAAATAAGACATCATTAAGTTTCACTTTCGGTAAACATATTTTTAGAAAAGTATGTTTTAATAGGTTTAATCAGTATTGCATCATCCAGTTTCATTTTTTTTCTGTAATACAATGAATTGTGCGACATGGTTCCCAGTCACAATATCGCGGCCCTTATTTGGAGCATGCGGTTTAGACTTTTAAAACCCCGATCCCGATTTACTTTTCACCAAATTCGGGACACATTTTTTTTTCTTAAACGATATTTGTTTTTATCTTTTGGGAATTTTCTGTGATGAAATTGGGAAAAACACGTACTTTTTACCGTTGGGAATGGGGCCTAATACAGGCCCCCTACAAACTAATAAATATTGAATTCATTGCTTATAATTTAATTTTTTTACTCTTCATTGTAGATAAAAACGGTCATTTGACCTTTAAAATGACGTAACATTGTACAAAATTCAAACGTAACGTCAGGCGTATTGATACTTGTTTGACGTTAGTCTTACTATGACGTATGCAACATTCTTTATACGATATAAAATAATTTTTTTAGCGAATCAGCGCGTTACAACCAGAATTAAATTATTAAAATATATTTTTCACCTATTTATTTGATTTATCTGCACTACAATAGAATATGATGTCAGGAGTTGCGCTGGTTTTATAATTCAATCAGAACTAGTCAAAAATTGACATTTATCTAATCTTTTTATGAATGGGAAATATAGAGCGAATATTGAACGAGGAGAATTTTGTCATTTATTAGTCTTGGTTAGGTACATCTCTGATTGAAATAATATTATTTTGTTTGTTTAAGCATGCGCTCTATGTTTTTGAAAGGAACACTTTGAAAACAAGCCGTTTTATGCTAAAAATGCAAAAATGGCGGGAAAAGGTTAATATCTTTATGATGTCATATTTCTAAATTGTGGGCACTTAAATCAAGATGAAAATTTTTAACAAACATATATACCTTAACCAAGCAAACAAAGAATTACAGTAAAACAATAATGTTCATTTTAGGGGATCATTTTAGGCCCATCTCATATATAGTTCTTTTGTCCTTCTTTTATATTTCTCCTCATATAAAGATAAAAATGGGAATCAGATCATGGCAATATTTAAAGGCCTACCAGGTACAATAAGGATGGAGATCAATTTATCAGTACATCTCTCTTTCACTCTTTCTGATGCATGATGTTCAAATTAAATCTGTCTCTCTCTCTCTCTCTCTCTCTCTCTCAGAGATTATATTTCAGATGTTCTGTTTATGTTCAATTCTCTCTGTGTCCATCTCTCCCTTGCCTCTGTCTTTCTGTGCATCTCTTGGTGTGTCCAGAGTTTCTGTGTCTTTCTTTTTAGCTAGTACCCTACAAGCATAAACTCACTTCACATCTCTCACAAGCTTAAACGTGTATGTAAAGCATTAAAAGCTAATTCTCCATCAAGTATACTGAAGCATGCTGGGAACAGATGTTTTTAATGACAGATTTTCTGAGAATTTTGACAGAATCCATATCTGGAGGGTGTCTCATTTCCCACACCCTTCAGAACAGCCCTCTTTCGTTTGTTTACATACTGTCACTTCTGTGTGTACGGTTTATTTTAGTTATCTCTGCAAGTACACAGTCGCTTCCTGGGATTAAGAATATCACAATCTAAGGGTAATAATTCCTGCTGTTCAATGTCAGTATCGAAGTGTTTTGTGCTTCTAAAAGTTGGTAAAAAGTTGGGGACAAGTAAAATTGGCTAAGAAAAGTTGATGCAAGTTTGTGTATGTGAATATATAGGCTGGTCATTCTTATTTTTTGAACAAAATATCAAATCATTTTGTGTTTTCTGATGCATGTGCAGCTATTAGAACTGTTTGTAGAAAAAAGTTTGATTCAAAGGCATTGATTAAACTGGTAAATATGGTATAAAGAAATTTTCATGATTCTACAAACTAAAAAATAATGATACATGACATTATTTCTTTGGTTGTATGTATAGATACATTGATTTTAAAAAGTCACTTTCTTTTGAAAAATTTTTGAATTTATTAAAAAGATTGTTTTATTGGGAAGAAACTTGATATTCTTTTAGAAAATTATGACTCGGTAAAGAAAAGAGAGAATGTTCCTCATAACAAATGTATTTTCTCTCAGATTTTATCACTCATTTTCACTAGCTATTAACATAAAGAAAAAAAGCATTGAAATAAAGTCTGAGAAGACGTTATGCTGCATGTCGTACAGTAGATATTGATCTTTGATTGCAGTCATAAAATAGAAATACCATTTTTAACGGCAGATGTCGCCAATGAAAATTAAAACCCTCGATCCTTGTGCATGTTTAAAGTATGCGCTGGCCTGTTGCATGACAGTTTTGGAATTTTCATTGATTGCTTTTATACATGCTGATAAGGAAAGAACAGAGATAGGAATTTCTTTATACACATTGTCAGATTTTTGTGAGGAAGTTTTAGTTTTCAGCCAATTGCATGTGCATATAGGTAAGGCTTAATTCTTAAGATATTTTTACCTTCTAGATTGGACATTAATGGGAACTTTTTTATTGGCATATCATATTTTTGTACCTGTGAATCCATGGCCATGCCATGCTATATGGAATTTAGTGTGAACCTAATTCTTTCTTAGAAAAGTAGGTTTTATAGTGCTACATTATTCAACTAAAGGTGTGTTTCTTTTAATTAGAAGGACTTTGCCCAATAGTTTTGTATTTTTTACCTTGCTACCTTAATTTGATGGGATTTTATCTTTACTATGAAAAATTACATTTTTCAAAATTTTTAAAAAAGTATAATAAATGACTAACTGTATATAATACCCTGTATTGTGGTAAATGCTGTACATGTTTTTATCAGGGATATTTGTGCTCAAGGTATTAGCTTCAAACCTGGTGCTAATTATTTCCTCATAATAAACATCACAATCAAGATGCTAATTAATATACCTTATTGTGGAATTCCATTTTCATTTTGGTGGATTACTGATTTTTTTAAGAATGGTAGACTTAACTCTTCTTAATTCGTTGAAGATATATACTTGATTAAAGGTGAAGGTAACAATACTTGGGGTGCCCAGGGATTCCTCGAAATATTGAGCCAGGTAGAGCCCAAACTCTGGCAATTCCACAGTGGATCATGAATACTTAGTTCTAAAATCTGAGCTTTGAGTTTAAGTTTTTGCTTTCAAACTTTTAGATACCTGTTAAAACTCCGTGATCTAAAACAAGGCTTCTGGTTCATAAGTGAAAAAAGAGTTGTTAATTCATCTGACAAGATTACCATGTAAAGTATGTTGAAGTTATTAAGATGTGTTTTTTTTACAAATAAATTTTTGAGGGGAGAGAAGGGGTAGGGAGTATATAGAGGCATCCATTATAAGAGAGTATATGTCTGATTTGAACACTATCTTTCTGGTATTCCCATTGCTGCAATGCACAGGTGGGTTTGTCCAGACAGGAGATCTTTTCACACCTGGCAGGTAACATGGATCGGGCGACCAAAGTACAACCCAGGTATACCTTGTCTTTGTAATCTGGTAGTTTACACATTGTGCAAGTGTGCAGTAGTATCGATGTCCCCGCGTAATTCTGTCTTTGAGGAGTTGCCAGTCGCCGTGCTCTGATTTTTTCTCCTTCACTTGTATTTGTTACGTAAAGTACCAGTTATATTTGATCTTTGATTGAGCACAAGGCCCATAAGAGGGGCAATTAGTTTTCAATAAGTGGTCCCCATACTTTCAAGATGATTTTGTATTGTTGTGATTTTATATTGGTAGGCGTTCTTTTTCTGGCATTATATAAGTTTTGATTCGCGATCGATTGTCATCTTTTATAAAAATATTGCTCAGCAGGGGCATGGTGAATTAATCTGTGTTATGAAATATGTGAAGTGTATTGGGGGGGGGGGGTTAACTTCCGTTTTATTTTTATCGGGCTCGGCGTCCTTTTCACGGGCATCTGCCTCTTTTTTCCCGGGGATCTCGACAGAAAAGCCACGAGAAGGTCTGGTGTTGATTGTGTCTGCCGTTTATAATGTTTATCTCTAAAATATACCTGTTTTTCACTTAATTGATTTGTTGGCTTGTTATTGACCGCGGAAATCACTTCATTGGCGTCGCCGGTAGGATTTCTGGCGGTCCTTTTGCATAGGGACACCGCGCGGTTCGACCATGTGTTAACTTCTGTAAATTATATGTAATGTTTAATTCTTTGTAAAGTTAAATTGTATTTTTGCTTATGTAAGTACAGTGGTAACAACGTTATTGTTGACAAGCCAATCGAGTTAAATAGTTCGTGTAACGTGGGTGATCGTTCGTGTAACATGCGGGATCGTGCGTGTATTAGGACAAATAGTTTGCGTTTTTTACCGTGCGTGTTCGTGCGTGATCGTGCGGTTTTTTCGTTTTGTAACTTTTTTTTACAAAATGTCAGGATTTATTCTTAAAACAAAAACAAGTAGTTTTTGTAAAACAATGTGAATTTTAAACTTTTTTTATAGAAGAACATTGACAGTTGTTAGCATTCGTGGTTAAATACATTTATCAAGTATTTCTACAGCTCATTCGATCCTTTGTTCGGTCGAATTAGTTTTGCATAATGTTATAGTCAGCCTATATCAAGCATCCATTGTGTCTTGACACATAATTTTAATCAAATAACCAAGAGCGACACGTTGACTGAAAGCGGTCAAGCTTACCCATTCCCCGTTTAAAACTAAACGATTATCCCCAACGTTTTTCTTTCAAACGAGAAAAAGATACGCATTCCTATCTGGTTCATTGTGTAAACATTTGTTTGAAATAATTTTTTAAAGACGCTTTAAAATTAAGAATACATAGAAAAGAAATCAATTATGTACCGTAAATAATGAAAATATGCAATGTGTAAAATCGAAATTCTATGGAACAAGGTAACAAATTTACCTCTAACCCGCATAATCAAATCGTACGTAAGGGAACTGGATTACATAAACAGTCAACTCGTATGTAAATAATTTCATATAGTGAATGCATTATCCTTTTACACATCCATACAAACAAATATAGGATTCATACATAAAATATTTTTTTCTGTCTCTGTAACGAATAATAACTTAGGTGTAAATAAAATGAAGATAATGCATAAACTACACGAAACTATTTACATATATGTACGAGTTGACTGTTTATGCAATATATTTCCCTTACGTACGATTTGATTGTGCGGGATAGAGGTAAATTTGTTACCTTGTTACATAGAATTTCGATTTTACACATCCAACATTTTCATTATTAACATTACATAATTGATTTATTTATATTTATTCTAAATTTTAAAGCGTCTAAATAAATTTTATTGCAAACAAATGTTTACACTATGTACCAGATAGGAATGCGCATCGTATTCTCATGAAAGAAAAAAGTTGGGAATAATCGTTTAGTTTAAAACGGGGAATGGGTAAGCTTGGCAGCTTTCATTCAACGTGTCGCTCTTGCTTATATGATTAAAATTATAGGTATGGTGTACACCACAGGATTGTAGTGTCGGGAACGGGGAGTGCTGGAGGCAGTGGGGGAAACCATGCCTCGGACAGCCATGTCGGGGCCCATGCCCGTCAGAGTAAGGGGGCCGTGCCCTGGGGGAGCTGAGACCAAAAGTCTACAGTACAATGGTAGTTTAGAGTGGAGGTTGTTTTACGCCAAGTTCCGAACCTTAGCAATGTACTACGGGTTGACAGATGACGACAGTTTGTTAGCCCTAAGTGTGTCAGTTGAAGGCCATGCTTTAAAGTACTTTTATATCCTCTCCTCGCGGGGGGAAGAAATGAGATTTGGGGAATTAGCTTTGCGCTTTTAGCAGCGGTTTGGGAAGGGCACGCTTCAAGCTGCCTCTGAAGTAGAGTTTATCGCCATGACCCAGGGGTCCAAGGAGAGTTTAGAGCAATGGGGGGACCGAGTTATGGAAGTCGCGCAGCGTGCTCTAGGGGCAAGAGTTCCGGGACAAGTGCTCCAAAGGCAGGCCGTCCTACGGTTCGCGACTGGCTCACAGGATCCTCGAGCCGGACAGAAACTCATCGATAATCCTACAATCACTCTAGACGAAGCTGTACGAAAGGTCAAGACATACCAACGGAGCTGACAAGCTTTTGCGCAACGACGCAGGGGAGTACATTCTGTGTCGCGAGTTGTCCGGTGGGGAGCAGTCGAGATCTCCCTCGCCCGCACCGCGTAGCGATTCCTACAACTCAGTAAGTCGTGATGTTTCACCAAGACAAGAGTCCGTCGCACACTCTAGTTTGGCCAGTAACAGAGGGAACACGACACCCGTGGGGGTTCAGGGGGGTTCTCCACTTAATCCTCACAGCCGTCGTCGGGGGTCTGGGTTGTGCTATGCATGCAACCAGCAGGGGCATTTTCGGAGAGAGTGCCTAAATCGACAGCGGCTTGATTCATCACACCATCAGGGCCCGCGAACCAGTAAACAAGCTATGGTGGGCAGGTACATTTCTCAGATACTCCAACAGTAGGGGCGGCCACTCGAGTTGTCTCATCAGTTAGGTCGGGAGGCCTTGGCTATGGGGAAAGTGCGTAGCGCATATCGATCAAGGTTAATGGTGTCCTGGTGAGCGCGGTGGTCGATACTGCAGCTGAGATTACAATTATAGCACAGCAGGTTTATGATAAGATGTTTTCGCGTCCTGAGATTTCCACTAGCATCGATGTCAACCTCGCTGGGGGCGGGGCCCCATGGTGGTAGGTTCTCTAGGGAATGCTCTTATAGAAATGGGGGAACCAGTTAAGACATCTTGTGTATGTTGCCCCACTTCAAGATGAAATGCTCCTGGGCATAGATTTTATGCAGGAGCATGGAGTTCAATTGCACTGCAGCACAGGGGAATTCCGCGTCGGGGCAAGTCTGACGATACAGCCCATGTGTAAGGCAAACCCAAACTCTCCCTCCATGCAAGCTGTCTCGGTGCGTCGCGTGCGTCTACCCCCATTGTCTGTGGGGGTGATTGATTGCGGGATAACCGATGAAATCTTAGAATTTATTCTTAAGCCCTTAGATAAAATTTTCGGTTTGGGTAATTTCGTCGAGGTCATTTAACAAGTCCGAAACAAGGGGCGAGTTGTGCCTCATGAACCTCACGCCGAGGGCGCACATTTTTCGGCAGGGTCAGCCCTTAGCCACTGCAGCACTTGCGACCGAAGTAGGGATTCCAGAGGCGTCAGTAAGGCAAATCAGAACGGAAAGTTCTTCCAAAGTACCCAGTCACATCGAAGGGATACTCGATGACATTCGGATAAATGCTCCGCCTGGCGATGAGGCGGTGGGGCTTATAACACAGTACTCAGATGTATTCGCCGTTTGTGACTTAGATCTGGGCGAGTTCGCAGCTATCGAGCATCTCATCGAAACTGGAGAGGCACGGCCTGTTAAGCAACGCATGCGCAGGACCCCAGTGGTCTTCCAAGGGGAGGAAAAGGGACACTTAGACCGTATGCTGGCTGCAGGGGTAATACCACCATCCACAGACGGTTCTGTGCGGTGGTGCATTGGTTATAGAGTACTTAACAAGGTGACCGTTATATACACCTACCCGTCCCCACTCATCGAGGAGTGCCTCAACACGCTTGCGGGTAACCTCTGGTTTTCAAAACTTGATGCCAACGCGGCGTATTGGCAGATTAAGGTCAGCCCGAGGATCGGAAAAGACTGCGTTCATAACTAAGTATGGGCTTTTCGAGTTCACGAGGATGGGGTTTGGCCTCTGCAATGCTCCAGCTACGTTTGCCCGAGCTATTAATCTCGTCCTTCACCGGTTAAATTGGAAGATAGCCCTGGCCTTCCTGGATGACGTTCTCATTCTCGGGGAGTCCACTCCTGCACATCTGGAAAACTTGCGTCAAGTATTCGAGAGTTTCCGCCAATATGGCCTTAAGTTCAGGCCAAGGAAATGCAAGTTCTTACGGCAAAAAGTTGAGTTTCTAGGTCGCTCAGTGAGCTCGGGAGGGGTTGAAATGGGTGACCAATATATTGAAGCAGTTCGAGATTGGCCAAAACCCTTAAATACCAAGGCAGTTGAGAGATTCTTAGGGTTCGCGATCTATCACCGGAACTTTATCCCTCATTTTTCAGAAGTTGCAGCCCCGCTATATGCCATCACAGGCAAAGCTGCCTTCCGGTGGGAAAGTGAACAGGAATAAGCCTTTCGAGACCTAATATCGCGTCTGACTAGCCCCCCAGTATTGGCTATCCCGACCCAGAAGGGGCACTCTTTCTGGATACTGACGCCTCAGACCTCGCCATTGGTGGGGAATTGTGTCAAGTTCAGGATGGGTGCGAGCGACCAATCGGGTATGCTAGTTCCGTGTTATCTGCAGAGCAGCGTCGGTATTGTAATACTCGTAAAGAGTTGCTTGCGGTAGTAAGGTTTACCCGTCAGTTCCGACATTACCTCCTTGGTCGGAAGTTCACCGTGCGCACAGATCATCATAGCTTGACCGGGTTAATTAACTTTCGTCACCCAGAAGGACAAATAGAACGGTGGCTTGAGGAACTCAGTCAGTATGACATGAAAATTATTCAACGGCAGGGCAAAAAGCATATAAATGCGGACGCTCTCTCTCTCTCTCGAGATGTGATTCAGCCGTGTTGGCCCTTGGGCCTGACAGTTGCGGTTAAGGATTTGCCTTGTGGTGGTTGTCACTATTGCCAGCGTGCGCATGAGCGATGGCAGGATTTCTCAAGTGAGGTAGACAATGTGATACCTTTTGCATCCCAGTTCTCAGAAGAGAACACCCAGACGGGGTTTCCTGAAGTTCAACCCTCCCTGGATGGATTGCCTCCAGCTTGCAGGGAGTTCTTTAGTGAGGGGCCATTAGAGCAGTCATATGAGGGTGTCCGCTTTAGAAAAAGCTAAGTTCCTAGGGTGTGCATGGTAGTTTTTTTCTGAGGCGTGTACCGAGTCACAGATGAGGCCCATCAGGGCAAACAGTAAGGCAGTTGTCTGGAATGGCCCTGACTAATCGGAAGGGGTATCGGACAAAGACGATATATCTTTTTCCTCGTATAGTCAAGAGGAACTAGCGAGGAAACAGAGAGATAACCCTGCTTTTCGCTGACTGGTAGAATTCCTGGAATTGGGAATTGTGCCTCAGGACAGTGAGCTTATCGTGTCGGGGAAAGAAGAAAAGTGCAACTATCTGCAGTTGGGGCAGTTTTAGAATGAATAAGGAGGGTGTTATTTTGAGAGTTTGTTCTCTTGACCCTAATAGACTTTTGGTTCCGAGTAGTTTTCGGTAAGAGGTGTGATTCATCATATCCCTAGTTCTGGTTACCAAGGGGTACAGCACAAAAAGGCAAATGCCAGAGAAATGTTTTATTAGTGGAAGATGGGGACGGACATTAAAAATTATGTATTTACTTGTGACGCCTGCTGTCGGAATAAGCACGGTCCCCTGTCGTCACGCGCTGGCCTTATGATTTACGAGGCGATCAGTTCCATGAAAAAGGTAGACTTGAATTTTCTGTGACCCCTTTCCCGCACTGAGGCGTGGAATGAGTACATCTCAATGATGGGGGACAGTTGCACGAAGTGGGTTGACTGTGTGCCACTCCCCTCACAAACGACTGGAGTAAAAGCTCGGGCTGCAATCATAAAATTCTTTGGCCGGTTTGGGTACCCTTTTTAAAATTTTTACGGATCAGGGGCGAAATTTTGAAAGTGAGTTGCTCCGAAAGATGTTTATGCCTTCCGCAGATTCATAAGCCGCGTACGACCCCGTATAAACCCTCCGGCAACAGAGGGATGAACCTGCTTTTCGCTGGCTGGTAGGGTCCCTGGAGTCAGGGATTGTGCACCAGGATAGTGAGCTTATTCTGTCTGGGCCAGAAGAAAAGTGCTACTATTTGGAGCGTGGGCAGTTTAGGATGATAAGGAGGGAGTTATTTGGAGAGTTAATTCTATTGATCCTGATAGACTCTTGGTTCCGAGTAACTGCTCGGGCTCCAAATCATGGAATTCTTCGTCCGGTTTGGGTACCCTTTCGAAATATTTACGGATCAGGGGCGAAATTTTGAAAGTGAATTGTTCCGAAAGGTCTGTAGTCTTCTGCAGATTCATAAGTAGCGTACAACCCCGTATAGACCCTCCGGCAACGGTCAGGTCGAGCGGTATAACCGCACCCTGATGGACGCAGTCCGTTGTTACTTAGACAATCAGACAAAGTCTTGGGACAAACATCTGGGTATCTTAGCGGATGCATTACGGTCTGCGGTAAATAGACACACCAGATATACCCCAAATCGCCTAATGCTAGGGCGCGAAGTGAATAGTCAGCAACTCTGCAGTTTTGGCCTTCCCCGGGGGAATCAGATCAAAATGGGGGAGGGAGAGGTGGACACCTATGTGGCGAATTTACAAAAAAATGCTCAGGGAGTCCCACGAGTTGACCAGAGCAAAATTGTGTACCGCTCAAAAACCAATGAAGAGAGACTACGATCTTCACACTCGCGAACGGCAGTATAAAGTAGGGGATTTAGTTTACTGGCGCCGTAACGCTGGAAAGAAAGTAGAATCGGTCTGGCTGGGTCCCGGGGTTGTGATAGCCGTGAAGTCTGACACTATCTATGAGGTGCGAACTCGCCGAGATATGCTAATTCTGCATCACGACAAGCTAAAAATATGTCAGGCACGCTAACTACCCATGTGGATACGCGACTATCAGGCCCATACGCGTGTCATCACAGAACCAAGAGGGGAGGAATCGAAACAGTCACCATCAGTGAAAAGCGACAAACGTGGCGAAGAATCCGTATTGCCAATGACCGATAATCCGATAAATGCGCCGTTCATGGGGACTCGGAGCCGGACTCGGGTTGCCCCGGAAACATCACAACATCTTCAGGCGTCGAAGAGCCATGGGCGAAAGAGACAGGGGGAAACGCAAACGATATGAGTATTGTGTGTGTAAAATGTAAACAGATGACCTTGTTAAGTTCTATGAAATAAACATGTAAGCTGTTTATGCAAACTGCGCAATTATTAAAATGTCAATAACTATGTTGGAAAGTCCTTGGGAAATTATATTTTGGAAATTAATTGTGCAGCAGCGTGATATCACATGTCCAGGTGTAGGACAGTAATGCTATATTAGTCATATTTACAGACTCTGTGGAGATCTGATTTTGTATGATTGTCACAAAGTACATGTTTTCTGTTAACCTTTTAACCTATACTCATGTTTTGTACTGATGCGGGAGATTGTAAGCCCGGATCCCCCGACGCTGTGATGGACAGTTTGACAGTTTTGATACTGTATTTAGAATTAAAATATTGTTTAGGAGTTTGATCACTAAATCTACACTCATTACCAGCGCCGGTGGTCATGAGTAACCGAAACTGTCTGTCCCAGCCGAAAGGGTATATATATGCATGTCAAATTGTTAGTAAATCAGAACTGAATTAGAACAGAACGGAATTAGACCAGCTTTGATACCACTATACGATCCAAATAAACTTGTGAAGCTTTTTACCGGACTTTTGACGTTGTCAATAACAAGTACAGACGGGAAGACTTTCTGCGGTAGAATTCTTACAAAAACAAGAACTCCCGTGGGTCTTATGGTACAATGTGACCAGTGTAAAAATTGGTTTCACCCCAGTTGTGTGGGTGGGGGAGATGAGGAGGTCTGGGAATTGTCAACATATTACTGCCCTGACTGCACCATGGTGGTCGAGTAGGTTCGGGGTTAGAGGGGTTGGATTAGGGGTCACGATGTTAGCTTTGAGGTTAAAGGTACAGCCAGTTGATAGGTGTTTAAGTAGCTCCCGCTCAATAAGCGGGAGGTTATTTGACCACCAACTACGGTCGGTCCCATTAGCCGAGGGAAGCTAAACGCCCACGGGTCCTGTAGCTGGCAGACTTATCAGGATCAGGCAGTCCACCCAGAGGAACGTCAACATCGGGGACCATCATGAGAACCGAGACCAGAGGAGACTTGGAGGGGCCATCCTAGACTTTTCTAATAAAATGTTTTAATGTTCTTGTATATTGATTTTTTGAATGTGTAAATTGTGTGATGTTTATTTTTGTAACTTCCGTGGCCAGTCGGAATTGGGACATTCCTCCACAAAAAGGGGGAATGTAGTGTAATGGGGGGGGGGGGGATTAAATTACCTTTTATAGTTGCTTTCTCAATAATATACTTTTTTTAAAAGTGATGTGTTGGCTTGTTTATTGACCGCGGAAATCACTTCATACGCATTATTTCCCTTTTATCTCTGACTACGCCATATTAGTTGTCGATTTCTATTGTTTTGCTCATCACTACATACCCCCTATAGGCTATAAGGCCGAAAACACTATTCATGCATCACTGCATTCAGGTATTTCAAATTAACACCTTAATTTATTCTCTATTACAAACATTTTACTTCAATGTGTTGTTCATGCATTTAGAAGTCCGTGCAACCTTAATGCCTCGATCGGAAAGCAACCGTCGACCGTAACTTTCGCAACCGGTATATATACTTCTGTAGCAGTGGAGGACAGATCGAAAAGATTGTTGTATTGGTTTTTGACTTAAGTTGTGGGGGAAGCTTGGTTTGTGAGGGCAATGGACCTTAGTACTTGATTTCAGCCTCTATTGTATGGCCTTAAAAGAAAACAAGTTGTATGTCGTTACAATTTTATTAATGAGAAACCGCAACTGAGGTTGTCAGGGCTCGCATGGCCATTTTATACCCCAGAACCGGTTTCCATGACGTTTCCACAACTTGTTAACTTTCTTAGTACCCATGTGACTTGACCGCATGTGGTCATCCTGTGATCACTGTTTCATAATCTTAATTAAAAGTTTACTCCTTTGCCAAATTTCCAAATTCTTACTTCATAACACCAATATCAGCATTGGCTTATAATAATAAACTTTATCGAAATTCAACATTTTTATCTTTATTCAAACAGTGATCACGTACATGAAATATTTGATGAATCAATTAATAATCCTAGTGCTTGGTCCCAATACTTAAATGTAATCAAAAATTAAGTAACATGTTGACCATCTTTTTAATGCTGACTATCTAGAATACACAATTTGTAAACACGGATCAAGAATATTCCACTACTGACGTATAAGTTAGATAACTTTTGACCTTGCACTAGATATAAGAAATAGAACCTTTAACATCAATGAATGCTATGAATATATAGTCAAAAATAAAAAATCCCCCACAACTTAAGTCAAAAACCAATACAACACTAATATGGCGACCAAATGCTTTTATGAATTCATGTCAGCTTTTAACTAAGCTTGTAATTTGTAGACAAAAGCTGTTGATGTTTCCGTATTGCGATCCTGTTTGTTCAATTTAGACTGAAGATATTTGCTTGTAACATTGAGAACCAGTCGTGACAAAGGGAAATAAACAGTATACATAGCTTCAAAAATGTAGTACAATGACTGCGTCTTGAAACAAATGGGACCAGGTAAGTCAAGTTAAACTACATGTATGTGTGTCCATTTAGATTTTCAAAACATTAGGAAGAAGTCTATGAGATGTACATGTCATTTGATACACTGTATTTTAATCCTAACGTCAAATTACGAAATGGACTACTTATTTCATAAAAAAGAAATTGTTTGTTTGTTAGATGTCATCTTCCATTTTTAATGTAAAATGAAAAACATAAATGAGAGAGAAAGAGAGAGAGAGAGAGAGAGAGAGAGAGAGAGAGAGAGAGAGAGAGAGAAAGAGAGAGAGATACATGCTTTTAAAGAGGATGGGAGGTCAACAAATTGTCTATCATGACTATCTGAAATTTAAAATATGATTTGTTAAGCAATAAATTAAATAAATTTAGTACATAGAATTTAACGTTACCTTTTAAATGTTATCATTTACTATAAGTTTATATAAAGCTCTTCTTATAAAGGACAAAAACGTGTAGCTTACTCCATAGCCGAGTGGATGAAGTGTCGGACGTGTGATTCGTGCATCCAGAGTTTGAATCCCACAGGGGCTTTTCTTGTTACTTACTGAATTGAATACTTAAAATATTCATTCTTTATTTTTTTTTCCCAAACTGCGAATCTTTCGCTTTTTGACATATTAAGAGTTTATATATCATTATATCTTTCATAATCAAATAATGAACTGTTAATTTGTTTGATTATTTCCTTAAACACAGTAATGTGGATCATTTTTATCACATTCTATTCAGTTTATCCTCTCTATTATTCAATAATAGTCTGAATTAATAAATTGATCATTGACAATCTGTTTACATACAAATCTGAAGGTTGATTGAAATAATTCTCTAGGACACTACCACTTTGAAGCAAAGTGAACAGGGGAACAAACATTTTTTCAGTTTTAACATTTTAGGAGTTATTCCCCTTTTCATTAATACAAGTTTTTAATAAATGTACTCAAACAAGTCGATTATTAGAGAACAGTTCAAAACACGCAAGTTAGATAAAGATTAGTGTGTTATAAATCCTCTCTCTTTCTCTCTCTCTCTCTCTCTCTCAACCATCTGTCTATACCGATGTAAATATCTCTAATTTATTGTTGTAGCTTGTTTTAAATGACTTAAACTACCGTTAAGTCCCGTGTATCCCAGCCAAAATTTAATCAAAAGTGGGGAGTGCGTGTTGTACAAAGGACCAAAATTTCACCCCATTTTTGAGACCGTGATTGTGAATACCACGGAAGAAGTGACTGCCGATATAGCATGTTATGCAAGTTGTAAGAGTGTATACTAAATTCACTGTGTCAAGAATACCGTATTCTTATTCTTATTTCCATTGAAATAGTTTTCCTCTCTCACCTCTATTCCTTGCAATAAACAAGTTATCGTCAGTGTATTTGTCATTATGTAAGCAGCTATGGAGGGTAATCGTGTTCAAAAATCCAGACATGTAAACTTGTAAATCCAAATATGCAATCGTGTTGATGTGTGAGCCTGAGTATGAATATGTGTAATTCTGATCGTGTAACCTATAAAACTCGGGCATAAACACGTGTAAAATTTGACTCAGTTCCTTCGCATGATGCACATTTTGCAACTTTATTGTTTATATTAGTTAATTAAACCTTCAACGTTGCACACTTTTAATCCGTAGTTTTTGCATTTGTAACTCCAGGTTCGGCAATGGCACATCTGACATGATACAAATTGACAAATGTTAAGTCTACAAGTTTGTCGAATTTTGACATGACCTTATATGGCAACTACCTTGCTGCGGGAAAAGGCATGCCGTAACCCCCGGAATGAACGAAAAATAAAGATAATATTCAGCTAAACTGTTGCAATAAGCTTTTAATGAACGACACCTTTTCTATCGAAAACACCGGTATTATTTTTAGAGAAAAAAATTGAGGTATGATTGAAGCTAGACCAAACAGGAAGAGGTTCATGTACGCGGGCATGTTAAGGCTTCCCGATGCGATATGTAGAAAGTCACTTGTCTGTACTTCATACGATATGACGTCATAATTAACTTTGACGTCACGATCTGCATTCCTGTCGATAGTTCTCAGGGAATGTATCTTAACGTTAAAAGTGAATTATATCAAACCAGTATAATACCGCATGTTTCCTTTATATAGACGCTGCAGTTAATTCTAGACGTACAGAATTCATTCATATTAAAAACCAGTATCAAATAATCGGCAGTTTTAAAGCTTCGTTTTAAGTTAAAGACTAATTATAAACTAATGGTTTGGAAACTCTCCCTGCTACGTGTAAACAACTGAATGAAGAAATTTTAATGCATGTAAAACCAGCTTGGCGCAGGTGAAAGATCAACACAATTTTAGAATATTTTACGTAAAATTGGTAGAGAATATAAGTACCAATGTGAATCGTGCTGCGGAAACCTACGGATTTACCCCAATTTTTTGTAAATCGCTTTTGATTAGTAAAAATGTGCATTATTTTGATGATTTTATGGAATGTTTCAACAATATCTTCTATAAACGAAATATCTATTTCTTTCCCAAGCAAGAACTTCAAAGTTTATGACTTAACAAAGGATTTTTCTTAAAAATATGTATGATTTAATGTCATTAATCACCTGCGCCGATGCGTTTTAACTAGATCATTTGCAATATTAGGATTCGCCTGTCACGTGATTACGAAGTACATGTGACGTCACAAAAATGCATCAAATATAATGTTTAACATCGATGTCAATAAATGTAACATAGATTTAAAGAAATACTCCCGGTAAAATAATTTTTTGCCATGATTCAAATAATATCGTTTTCCAGCCGTATTTTAGCATCGGGACGCCTTAACAATGCTGCGTAGAAAAAAAAATCGTTGCCGATGTGACGAATGCGCCCGTATAGATATAAATCTCATCGTACATGTATTATAAAAGGAAATGCCTAATATCTTATTTCTTAAAAAAAAATCGACATGTAATTTAAACTGGAATATAAGTAATTATATATATATATAGTAGTATAATTTTCTAGAAATGAGACGGATCAAGAAATTTCCTAAGGGGGTAAATATATTTTGAGCGGCATGGGGTTCAAAGACCGCCGTGAGGTCCCATGTAACTCCATTGCTTCTGAATTTTAAGAATTTTGAGAGAGAATTTTTAACCGGGTTTCCGATTATTGAAATAGTAAAAATTGCAAGCGGACGAGTGGCTGTCAAAAAGGTACCCTTATTGTACCGATAACTCCTGGAACAGTTTTCAAGATCTAGATAGGAAGTTGTTCTTTTGCAGATCATTTATACATATATATCAGAGGTATGCAAATTGCTAGGATTTTGATTTCTGATAATTTATGAAAAAATATCACCTGTTGAACTTAATCATTTTTGGGCAAAAACATTGCATATAGAGTACCCCATTTTTACTCTTGTTATTTTTTGAAAAAGTTAGAATAAACGACCTGCAAGGATTTGGTAATTTTTCGCGGAAAAATTTATGTTACTTTACATGTATTTATACTTTTTGTTGTTGTGTAAGTGAAAGAATAATAATAACACAATCTTCAATAATAATATAAAACTAGAGCAAAGCTCGTTGCAAAGCAACGAGTTGGTCTTCCGTAAATGTCGGAAGTAAAGCTGGAAGTTCCTGTACGAGTTCCTGTACGAGCTCTTTAACCAATTACAAGAGTAACTAAAATAAAAAGATGAAAAAAATCGAATTATTCCTGGTACGACTTAACAAAATACGAATGATTTTAAGTACGACTTAACAAAAACCTTTCCAATTTCAAGAACGACTTAACAAAAAAAATCCGAATGTGATCAAGTACGACTTAGCAATTATTTTTGGTATGAGTTAATTTTACTTTGAACATTACGCTATTTATTTAAACCAAGGACGCGGAATCAAAATTTCCGGAAAACTCAATTTTTAAACCCCAATTTCTCTGTAGTACATCGTCCGATTTTAAAACGGATTTCAGTTTTAAATTAAGCTTAATAAAAGCTTCTTTGCTGCTTCATGATTAATATCAAATTATTGGTAAGAAAAGAGTTATTATAAAAAGACTTAGTAGCCCTCCTGACCCCTAATTTGAGGGTTCAGCCCCTTTTTCTTGATATCAAATAAAAGTACTCGTTAATATAAACAAATTTTGTTCTACAAGTGTTCACGAATTGTAAACCGTTCTTGAGATATCTAAACAACTGTGTTTTAGGGGCCGACCATTTAACCCCTTACCGGGGCCACTAACAACAAAACTTTTGGTATCATATTGTGCAAAACATTATTTTGAACAATTTTTGTTCTACATTGCTTTACAAAATATTTATCCTTTTTCAGATATTAATGATCAAAGTTTTGAATTCTGGCCCCTTGAAACCCCTAATTACGTAATATATGACTTAAGTATGGTACTGTTTAGAGAAGCAGCTGCACAATGAACATTTTTGCTTCTATAATTGATAACAAATTATTGTTCAGTAAAGAGTTATTGTAAGAAGACATTAGAGCCCTCTTGGTCCCTAATGTGAGGGGCCAGCCCCTTTTTCTTGATATCAAATGAAAGGTCTCGAAAATATAAACATATTTTGTTTTACAAGTGTTCACATAATGTTAACGGTTCTTGAGATATCTGTACAAATGTGTTTTAGGGGCCGACCCTTTAACTCCTTAATGGGGTCATAAACAAAAACATTTAAGGTTGCATATTGTGCAGAACATTATTTTGAACAATTTTTGTTCTACATTGCTTTACAAAATATTTCTCCTTTTTCAGATTTTAATGATCAAAGTTTTGAACTTCTGGCCCCTTGAAGCCCCTAATTACGTAACATATGGCTTAAATATTGTACTGTATAGATTAACAGCTGTACAATGAACATTTTTGCTTCTATAACTAATAACAAATTATTGTTCAGTAAAGAGTTATTGTAAGAAGACTTTAGAGCCCTCTTGGCCCCTAATTTGAGGGGTCAGCCCCTTTTTCCTCATATCAAATGAAAGCCCTTGTAAATTGAAACAACTTTTGCATTACATGTTTTAACAAAATATGTACACATCGAAAGGTATTACAGAAAACGTGCAAAAATTTCGTGAAAAAATTTGGTGCTAATTTTCAGGTTCAGGCGAGCTTCAAGGCCATGAGAAATTTTCATAATTGGAAGCATGGGGGTACATCTACAGACACTCATCTACAATCCCTGAACAGTTCAAGCTTCTATCTTAATTAGTTTCGGAGAAGATGCGTGGACAAAATGACCCTTAAAAATTTACAAAATCGTCTATATCTGAAACCGGAAGTGACGTCATCATTTGAAAATTTAATAATATGTAGCGACGACATTGTTCTATCACTCCTGCAAATTTCGTGCAAATCGGTTGGGTGGTTTTTGAGAAATAACGCTCCAAAAAAGTCAGAAAAAAAAAAAAAGAATAACTAGAGCAAAGCTCGTTGCAAAGCAACGAGTGGGTCTTCCGTTAATGTCGGAAGTAAAGCTGGAAGTTCCTGTAAGAAGCAGAGCTCTTAAACCAATAACAAGAGTAACTAAAATAAAAAGATAAAAAAATCGAATTATTCCTGGTACGACCTAACAAAACCCGAATGATTTTAAGTACGATTTAACAAAAACCTTATTGATTTCAAGAACGACATAACAAAAAAATCTGAATGTGTTTTAGTACGACTTAACAATTATTTTTGGTACGAGTTAATTTTACTAAAAACATTACGCTATTTTTTAAACCAAGGACGCGGAAACAAAATTTCCGGAAAAATCAACTTTTAAACTCCGATATCTCTGTAATGCATCGTCTGATTTTAAAACGGATTTCAGTTTTTAATTAAGCTTAATAAAAGCTGCTTTGTTGCATTATAATAAATATCAAATTATTGGTCAGAAAAGAGTTATTATAAAAAGACTTAGTAGCCCTTGTACACCCTAATATGTGGGGCCAGCCCCTTTTTTCTTGATATCAAATAAAAGGTCTCGCTAATATAAACATATTTTGTTCTACAAGTGTTCATGAATTGTAAACCGTTCTCGAGATATCTGTACAAATGTGTTTTAGGGGCTGACCCTTTAACCCCTTACCGGGGCCACTAACAACAAAACTTTTGGTTAAATATTGTTCAGAACATTATTTTGAACAACTTTTGTTCTACATTGCTTTTTAAAATATTTCTCCTTTTTCAGATATTAATGATCATAGTTTTGAGTTCTGGCCCCTTGAAACCCCTAATTACGTAACATATGACTTAAGTATGATACTGTATAGATAAACAGCTGTACAATGAACATTTTTGCTTATATAATTAATAACAAATTATTGTTCAGTAAAGAGTTATTGTAAGAAGATTTTAGAGCCCCCTTGGCCCTTAATTTGAGGGGTCAGCCCCTTTTTCTTGATATCAAAGGCAAGCTCGTGAAAATTGAAATAACTTTTGCATTACATGTTTTAACAAATTATGTGCACATCGAAAGGTATTACAGAAAATGTGCAAAAATTTCGTGGAAAAATTTTGTGCTAATTTTCAGGTTCAGGCGAGCTTCAAGGCCTTGAGCAATTTTCATTATTGGAAGCATGAGGGTACATCTACAGACATTCATCTACAACCTCTGAAAATTTCAAGCTCCTATCTTGTTTAGTTTCGGAGGAGATGCGTGGACAAAATGACCCTTAAAAATTTACAAAATCATCTATATCTGAAACCGGAAGTGACGTCATCATGCAAAAATTTAATAATAATATGTAGCGACGATGATGTTCTATCACTCCTAAAAATTTCGTGCAAATCGGTTGGGTAGTTTTTGAGAAATAACGCTCCAAAAAAGTCAGAAAAAGAAAAAAAAGAATAATAAGAATAAAGAAAAAGAAACCGTAGAATAACAAGAGGGTCTTCCGTTGGAAACGGAAGACCCTAATAAGAATAAAGAAAAAGAAACCGTAGAATAACAAGAGGGTCTTCCGTTGGAAACGGAAGACCCTTACTAGCGCGTATTTTTTGTGCGCCGTAAATTGAAGTTTAGAGGCACTGTAGCTCCCAGATCGTCCATCTGTATTTTTAGACAGGGAGCTACAGACCTGCAGCTAGTTCACAAGTGGCTGTAAAGCTGTATTATAATAGCTCTCCAGAAATTTTTTATCAACCAACTTCACAAAGTGAGTCTGTATTGAACCGACATTCAGGACGTCATACTCATATCCCGAAATAATTGCTTGAAATAATTTTAAAAAAAAAGTCAATTTTTACCTGTATGAAATGCTTTTTTCACTATATATTGCCGACAATGCAAAGAAACATTTCTTGAAATAATATTGATACATATTTTAATTTCACGACAGTTAACCTTATCTTTAGAATTTTTATTCATTTTTTTAAAGAGGGTGTCGCTTCTTATGTCTAATATTAATCACAATCTCAAAACCAATGTCTTTAAATAGTTTGTTTTTCTTATCGATAACTTTGGAACTCAGCTGGCCGACCCCGTGCAATTTTTCGCGGGGGAGTGGGGGGAGGGAGGTCTTGTCACAACTTTGTGGTAGCGATAAGGATGCATTTGGAGATATGTTCTTAATTCAGCCGAGGCCTATACTTTAACAATTTGTTGCATGTACTCTAATAACAGTGGCGCCGGAAGCAAATTGAAAGGGGGTGGGGCTAAACTAATCATAAAAAATATTGACAAGAATTCCCATATTCATGAAAATTCTAATCCGTGGGGGAGGGTATATCAATAACTCCAATTTTACCTGCCCAATCCCCCCCCCCCCCAAATCATGAAATTCCTAATCCGTAGTGGTTGGGGGGGGGGGGGGGTGCTAGTATAGCTACTATGACTCTAATTTTCAATATCACTATTAATATTTCATTCTTTTTAAGGTCTTTTAAGGAACAATTCTGTTTGTTGCGAGGGAAAAGTAGGGGGGGGGGGTGAATCCTCCCTGTTGCTATGTTCCTAATGGTTAGGTCTAACTTGGCAAAAAAGTGGGGGGGGGGGGGCTAAGTCCCTCCCCCCTCCCCCCTTTATATATCTTTATACACGTGTATTCAAACAAAGTCATTAAATGTAATTTTGTTCAGTTCTAAGAGGATATCTGAAGCCGATCGAATTCTTTACTCGCATCTTTTATACATTCTCTTGATAAAATGTACACCAATCTCATAATTTAATTTTCCGAAAAATAATACTCTATGAAATGTTGTTATCCAGAGATAATATGATTATAGGCCTCCAATTTTATTTTTATTTTTTTTTATTCCGTCCCTATTCCGGCGATTACGGCATGCCTTTACCTGCAGCTAGTCTTTTTCTATCAGTGACGTCACTGTTTCCATATAAAGTCATGTCCAAATTCGACAAACTTGTAGACTTTACATTTGTCAATTTGTATCATGTCAGATGTGCTATTGCCGAGCCTTAAGTTACAAATGCAGAAAACTACGGATTGAAAGTGTGAAAAGTTGAAGGTTTAATTAACTAATGTAAATTAGTTAGGGAGAGGGCGGATTAAGTTTTTATAACTTGTGCCCAATCCCATTGTAATATATAATGCAATAAAATATGTTCAAATCAAATCAAACTAATGTAAACAATAAGGTTGCAAAATGTGCATCATGCGAAGGAACTGAGTCAAATCTTACACGTGTTTATGCCCGAGTTTTAAAGGTTACACGATCAGAATTACACATATTCATACTCAGGCTCACACATCAACACGATTGCATATTCGGATTTACAAGTTTACATGTCTGGATTTTCAAACACGATTACCCTTCATAAGCAGCCACCTGTTGACGTGGTACGTGATCAATGTTTGTTTAACAATTTGCGGTGTCAGAAGTATGCACTTGTCGGACTTCACGGGGTGTTTTCAAGTGAATGAAGATTAGCAATTATGATTTTATTTAATTTGATTACTTTGTGTCCATTTATGCAGTTAAACGTTATTGCTTTACATAGACACTGTTTAAAATACCTCGATCATTTGTATGACTTTCTTTACAAAGTGTCAAATGTTATTTGATACAGTCCATGTAAATCATACCGTCCTTTTTATGTAAAATTATAAGAACGAAAAAAACAATAGAGTTTTTTAACAACGCCCATTCAATTTTCATTTTCACCAGAGGAGTCGGCAATCTTATCAATAAATATAACTGGAGTCAAAATAAGTAAAAACCCAGCCATGAGCTTCGCTCACGATTCCTGTGTTTTCACATTTTAAGCTTTTCATCAATTAATCGATGATCAATTATTAATTTGATTTCATTATGATAAAAACGACCTGTGGTTTTTGGGGTTTTTTTTGGCGAAACCTTGATTCTAATATCGCTTGGACCACGTTCTGATCAAGAAATACAAAAATTGCGCTTGGGTTATGAAATTATCATTTACCATCGATAGTTATTTGGAAAAATGGTGGCTGAAGAGATTTCCAGGGTCAAATAAATTGATAACAAATCATTTGTATATAAAAAAAGCAAAAACTTTAAATATATTATGTATATAACGATCACAAATGACAAGACAATGAAGAGCACACCTTCATGGGGCTTCCCTGGTGAGGACACGGGAGAGAAAAAGACAGAATCCCGCTAAAAAGACGCCATCCCTGATAAAAATAAACCAGAAGTTAACCTCCAAATACACTACATGGCTTTCGATTTTCGTCGTCTGATATATGTTCCGATCCCAAAATTACAGAAATCATGCTTGGATTATAAAATTATTATGAAGCATCGATAGTTTTTGGGGGAATGGCGGTCGTTGATTTTGACATTTTTTAGATGCGTATTATACATAGGACATGGTATTTTTTCGCCATTTTTGGTCAACTTTGAAGGATGATCATTATACACGAGTGCTTATTATGCACGATACTGTATGGTATTTTCTGTATAATATTACTTTATTTAGGTTATACATGTACTGGTGTGTAGCATCGTGTCGTCTTTTTATAGGTTTCAAGTGTATGATACACAGAGATATAGTGGATGAAGTCAAGAAAAACAAAAGACATTTGTGGTGAAGTATTTATGAATTTATCATATATATATAAAATTTTATAAGGCAGCTAATCTTTTTCTTTCATGGTCACTTGGGAGACCTATTTCAATCAGTATCTGTCATTGTGTGTTATTCATAGACATAATAGTGTTCAGCTCTTAAAAAAGAATGAGGGCAGTAGTCATTGTGTTTGCCCTGTGATAAGAACTGTTGCCCGAGAGCATAGTCAGAGGGCAGCATCAATTTCTTACCAAGGTATTGACAAAAAACTATTGTCCTCATCTCTATTTAAGATTTGTTTTCTTAAGCAAAAAAAATGATATATTTTTGTAGTTAAGTCAGGGCTGGGATATTGTCAAATCATCTTCCCAGTGGACAGTCAAATACTCAGCCAGGGTAAGGGGGAAAGCCAGTAATAGGCCACAGTCAAATACCCAGCCAGGGTAAAGGGGGAAAGCCAGTCATAGGCCACAGTCAAATACTCTGCCAGGGTAAAGGGGGTCATAGACCACAATCAAATACTCAGTCAGTGTAAAGAGAAAGCCAGTCATAGGCCATAGTCAAATACTTAGCCAGGGTAGAAGGAAAGCCGGTCATAGGCCACAGTCAGATACTCAGCCAGGGTAAGGGGGAAAGCCAGACAGAGGCCACAGTCAAATACTCAGCCAGTGTAAAGAGAAAGCCAGTCATAGACCACAGTCAAATACTCAGCCAGAGTAAGGGGAAAGCCAGTCATAGGCCACAGTCAAATACTCAGCCTGGGCAAAGAAGAAAGCCAGTCATAGGGCACAGTCAAATACTCTGCCAGGGTAAGGGGGTCATAGACCACAGTCAAATACTCACCCAGTGTAAAGAGAAAGCCAGTCATAGACCACAGTCAAATACTCAGCCAGAGTAAGGGGAAAACCAGTCATAGACCACAGTCAAATACTCAGTCAGTGTAAAGAGAAAGCCAGTCATAGGCCATACTCAGCCAGGGTAAAGGGAAAACCGGTCATTGGCCATGGTCAAATACTCAGCCAGGGTAAGGGGAAAAGCCAGTCATAGGCCACAGTCAAATACTCAGTCAGTGTAAATAGAAAACCAGTCATAGGCCATAGTCAAATACTCAGCCAGGGTAGGGGGAAAGCCAGTCGTAGGCCACAGTTAAATACTCAGCCAGGGTAAGGGGGAAAGCCAGTCGTAGGCCACAGTCAAATACTCAGCCAGGGTAAGAGGGAAAGCCAGTCTTAGGCCACAGTCAAATACTCAGCCAGGGTATGGGGGAAAGCCAGTCTTAGACCTCAGTCAAATATTCGGCCAGGGTAAGAGGGAAAGCCAGTTTTAGGCAACATTCAAATACTCAAACAGGATAAGGGGGAAAGCTAGTCTTAGACCATAGTCAAATACTCAGCCAGGGTAAGAGGGAAAGCCAGTCTTAGGCCACAGTCAAATACTCACCCAGTGTAAAGAGAAAGCCAGTCATAGACCACAGTCAAATACTCAGCCAGAGTAAGGGGAAAACCAGTCATAGACCACAGTCAAATACTCAGTCAGTGTAAAGAGAAAGCCAGTCATAGGCCATACTCAGCCAGGGTAAAGGGAAAACCGGTCATTGGCCATGGTCAAATACTCAGCCAGGGTAAGGGGGAAAGCCAGTCATAGGCCACAGTCAAATACTCAGTCAGTGTAAAGAGAAAACCAGTCATAGGCCATAGTCAAATACTCAGCCAGGGTAGGGGGAAAGCCAGTCGTAGGCCACAGTTAAATACTCAGCCAGGGTAAGGGGGAAAGCCAGTCGTAGGCCACAGTCAAATACTCAGCCAGGGTAAGAGGGAAAGCCAGTCTTAGGCCACAGTCAAATACTCAGCCAGGGTATGGGGGAAAGCCAGTCTTAGACCTCAGTCAAATATTCGGCCAGGGTAAGAGGGAAAGCCAGTTTTAGGCAACATTCAAATACTCAAACAGGATAAGGGGGAAAGCTAGTCTTAGACCATAGTCAAATACTCAGCCAGGGTAAGAGGGAAAGCCAGTCTTAGGCCACAGTCAAATACTCAGCCAGGGTAAGGGGGAAAGCCAGTCATAGGCCACAGTCAAATACTCAGATAGGGTAAGGGTGAAAGCCAGTCGTAGGCCACTGTCAAATACTCAGCCAGGGTAAGGGGGTAAGCCAGTCTTAGGCCACAGTCAAATACTCAGCCAGGGTAAGGGGGAAAGCCAGTCATAGGCCACAGTCAAATACTCAGATAGGGTAAGGGTGAAGCCAGTCGTAGGCCACTGTCAAATACTCAGCCAGGGTACGGTAAGGGGGAAAGCGAGTCGTAGGCCACAGTCAAATACTCAGATAGGGTAAGGGGGAAAGCCAGTCGTAGGCCACAGTCAAATACTCAGCATGGGTAAGGGGGAAAGCGAGTCGTAGGCCACAGTCAAATACTCAGATAGGGTAAGGGGGAAAGCCAGTCGTAGGCCACAGTCAAATACTCAGCCAGGGCAAGGGGGAAAGCCAGTTATAGGCCACAATCAAATACTCAAACAGGGTAAGAGGGAGAGCCGGTCATAGACCACAGTCAAATACTCAGCCAGGGTAGATGGAAAGCCAGTCGTAGGCCACAGTCAAATACTCAGCCAGTAGAACCAGTACATGTTTATCAGAGGAAGTCAAAGAGAATAAGGGATAAGAAAAACTCGGTTTCATAGAAAGAAAGTGGGTACATGTTTATCAGAGAAAGTTTCTAAATCCCTTTTTCCCATTTGTGTTTCTCTGAAATTTTGAGAAAGGGATATAGAATGAAAGAAGGAATAAGAAACAAGCTAAGCAAAACAAATCTGAGAGATGTACACTGAGAGAGAGAGAGAATGAAAGAAAAGAGAGACAAGGATATATGTTGTCAGAGAGAGTGGGAGAAGAGAGAGAAAAACACTTGTCTGAAAAGTGTTCTAGAGAGTGAGAAGGAGATAGATAAAGAAATAAAGAGAGAAAACAAGATTACATGTTAAACAGAGAAAATCAGAGAAAGAGAGAAAACAAGAGAGATTAAGTAATGAAACACTCTCTCTCTGTCTCTCTCTGTCTCTTGAAATGCAATTATAGCCAGGTAGTTTTTTTTAGGTGGGGGGGGGGGGGTTACCTTGAGTACTTACAGAGACAATGCTGCTGGGATAGAGATTGAAAGAAGGAATGAGAAAGCATGAGTTCAAACTAAGCAAGAAAAGTTAGAGAGAGAGAGAGAAATAGAGAGAGAGAGAGATTAAAAGAAAAGAGAGACAAGGGCAGATGTTAAGCAGAGAGGGAAAGAGAAAAGAGAGAGGAAGAATACTTGTCTGGAAAATGTTCTGGAGAATGAGAGAAAGATAGATAAAGATTAAAAAAGAGACTACATGTGTAACAGAGAACGTTTTAGAACGTTTTAGATACCTGGTATTGATTTTTCTCTACATCGCTGTTGTAAACAATCGTCAATTAATTAATGTTTAAATGATATCTAACATTGTTGACAGATCTAGGGAGAAAACTGTAGCAAAATGTGATTTATACGGATTTTTTCGTCAGGGTCTACTTGGTTTAGAGCTTATAGCGTGAAAAGTAATCCGTCAACATATAATTTATTTTCCAAATCGTTTTTCTAAGATGTCAATCGATAGAATAAACACCATGAATTTAAGTCTGAGTCCATGAAATAGTAAAAAAAATT
>NC_047567.1:7217575-7385075 GCF_902806645.1 Magallana gigas | reverse complement strand
CAGGTGTCCCTCTACATCGTGTGGAGGATTCATGTAGTAATTGTAGAGGATCACACACAGTGAACAGTGAGAGTGAACTGATTTATATAGATGAGGATTATAACATCAAGGAACTATCAAAGGATATGAAAACAACCACCACATTTATAGAGAGAACAGACTCTACATGGGACCCATGGTGTGTGTACTGGTCCCCGTCCACTGGGGATTTACTGATTGGGATGCGTTATAAACATATACATACAGAGACAGGCAAGGTAACCCGGTACAACCAGAGTGGACAACTGACACACACCATACAACTTGACAACACAGGACGGATACTGTATAGACAACCTAACTATATAACAGAGAACTACAATGGGGATGTCGTGGTGTCTGACTATAGTGCTGTAGTGGTGGCAGAGCGTGGAGGAAGACATCGTTTCTCCTACTCAGGACATCCAACAGGATCAGGACTAAAGCCATTGGGAATCTGTACTGACGCGCTGTCACACATCCTGGTGTGTGATGAATTGACCAACACAGTACAGATGTTGGATCAGGACGGTCAGTTCCTGTCATATCTATTGACAGAATCACAAGAGTTGGATGAACCATGGAGCCTGAGTTATGATGTCAACACTCACCGTCTCTGGGTTGGATCACAGGACAACAACAAGGTGTGTGTCTACAGGTATATCACCAGACAGGACGCTCTGACAGGTAAGTCTGAGTCATCATCATTGATGTAGTATATATGTGTTAGGTATCATACAGGTTTCAATGAGATTTAAGTATTCCTTGGTTAATTTTGTTATATCACAAAAGTCATATTAAATTGTTAATTCAGTTTACATCTATTTCATGTGATTATAATTCATACATTAGTTATATATCTATGTATTTGTTATTCATTATTACATGTATGTACATGTTACCATATGTATTTTATTGCTCAAACTTATGTGAATAAGAAGATGCAACCGATATCATAGCTAAAAAAATAAGTTATTCTAGAGGAAGTAATTTTAAGTACCGGTAGTTAAATGAGTTCGATAATTACTAAGGGTGCAACGATACGCTTGCCTCACGATACGATACGTATCGCGATAAAGACAATACGATACGTATCGTGATGCTTTTGATGTGCTTTTAAAAAATAACAAATAAACAATTACGCATACGTTGGTATTGTTTAATCTCCAACTTTTAGTTACATCTTTTTTCCCCACATAATTTTTCCTAATCAGCTGTATAAATATCAGAATGTCAACATGATCTGCACAAGGTAAAATTCTAATGTTGACATCAATATCATTATTTCAACACTGACAACAATTAAATTATTTATGCTCTTATTATAGATGTAATGAATTTTCTGAAAGCAAATTATTTAATAACTAGGATGACATTTGAATTTAATTGCATTTTTGCGCATGTAGGAATGTGGGATTAATTTCTTGCGATAACAAACAAATGGATGGATAATGCTGTTTCATACGAGGTACAACACGCATTTCGTTTGTTTGTAGGAAAACGTCTGCAAAGTAGTACTTACATGAAGAAACACTCAGTATGGGAAATTTGTTAACCAATTTCGTGTATCCTATAAAACCCAAAATGTTACCATATCGAAGATTTATGGGATGCACTGTAGCAGGGGGCAAAAATAATGCAAAGCACGTTTCAACACCGGAAGCCATTTTGAAAATATAATTTTCAAACCAATTCGGACAGATAAAAATATTCCAGATCGAAATAGTGAACCGCGGTATAGCCTATAGTATCGTTACATTGAACCGTAGCATATTTATACCGTGATATACCGTCTCACGGTTTATCGTTGCACCCTTAATGATTACTTTAATCAGATTATTTGATTAACTTAATCTACTCCTTGTAACATTACAGGATTAGAACTCTATGTTTAATGTTTGTAGATCAAAGTCGTGTGATGGAGTCACTGAGTGGAATCCCAACCCCAGGGACAGAAAAACCACAGCAAGGGAACCAGTGTCTGCTGAAACTGGTGTCTGGTCCTGAGTTCCACCAATCTTTCACAGTGACAGGTGTTGATTGTTGTTTACACATTTCCTGTGTGACATCAGACCGGGTCTGGGTCAGTGATGATGAAAACAATCTCATCTTGACAGACACAACAGGTGTCACTCTACATCGTGTGGAGGATTCATGTAGTGAGGTTTTATCTCATGATGATATATTTGGTAATGGATTACACACAGTGAACAGTGATAGTGAACTGATTTATATAGATGAGGATTATAATATCAAGGAACTGTCAAAGGATATGAAAACAACCACCACATTTATAGAGAGAACAGACTCTACATGGGAACCATGGTGTGTGTACTGGTCTCCGTCCACTGAGAATCTACTGGTCGGGATGTGTTGTACACATATAGAGACAGGCAAGGTAACCCGGTACAACCAGAGTGGACAACTGACACACACCATACAACATGACAACACAGGACGGGGACTGTATAGACAACCTAACTATATAACAGAGAACAACAATGGGGATGTCGTGGTGTCTGACTTTAACTTTATCTCTAATTCTGGTGCTGTAGTGGTGACAGAGCGTGGAGGAAGACATCGTTTCTCCTACACAGGACCTCCATCAGGATCAGAACTACAGCCACTAGGAATCTGTACTGACGCGTTGTCACACATCCTGGTGTGTGATGATACAACCAACACCGTACAGATTTTGGACAAGGACGGTCAGTTCCTGTCACATCTACTGACAAAATCACAAGAGATGGGAGATCCATACAGCCTGAGTTATGATGTCAACACTCACCGCCTCTGGGTCGGATCAGGATCATGGGACGACAAGGTCTGTGTCTACAGGTATATCACCAGACAGGACGCTCTGACAGGTAAGTATGAGTCATTATCATTCACATTAATTAGATATAGATAACTAAGACACACAGTCTGTGGTAATTATCAGCCAATAAGTTACATGTAAGACATGTTTATCTGTGTGATTGTTTGTCAATATAAACAGCTCATTGTTACAGGGTTAGCTGTATCTACCAGTCATTTGAATTAATTGTTTATGAATCCAAAATAAATAAAATCTAAGTGCACTTTTTCATTAATTAGCGGTACAGTCACGTGCCGATGTATTTAGTTAATTAAAATACATGTCATTGTAATTAATTAAGGTCTTCCGTTGGAATGTTTTCGTAACGTTTCTTCTTTTTTTTCCCCACAAATTTGGTGCACGCGATTTCTCAGAAACAAATCGGCTGATTTTGACAATTTTTTCACAGATGATTGCCAGAGGCCATAATTAAGGTCTTCCGTTTCCGTTTCTCAAAAATTGGGTACGAATTTTTATTCAAAATTTTCATACATTTTGATCTGAATCTTTTTATCAGTTGATATTTTGATAAGACATATATAACAAAAGTAGTAGATAATCAAACGTTCCTTCCAACAAAATCAAGAAAAAGGGGCTGGCCCATTTTTTTTAGGGGCCAAGACACTTGTAAACTCTATTCAAATAACTTAAAAAAAATAAAGATAGTGTAATGCATTATAGAAGCAAAGTTGTTGATCATAACAATATCTATCAGGAAAAATCATTGGCACGCCCATTCGTTACGTAATTAGGGATTTTTGGGGGCCAAAGTACTTAAACCTTGACGCAATTTATCGAGAGAAGGAGACATATTTTTTTTAAACATTGTAGAAGAGAAAATGTTTGCATTGATGATTTAAACTGATTCCATCAATCAAAATACCAATGTCTGTCCCCATTAAGGATCTAGAGGGCTGGCCCCTAAAATATTCTAACATTTGTATCTCAAAAATGATAAACAATTTTAAATAGGTGTAAGAACAAAAAATTTTAGAATTTGTGAGACCTTTCGATTAAATTTAAGAAAAAGGGGCTGGCCCCTTAAGTTAGGGACCAAGACACTCGTAAACTCTATTATAGATAACTTAAAAATGATAAAGATTTTGTAATGCATTATAGAAGCAAAGTTGTTGATCGTAACAATATCTATCAGGAAAAATTGTTGCCACGCCCATTTATTACATAATTTGGGATTTTTTGGGGCCAAAGTACTTAAACTTTGACGCAATAAATCTAGATAAGGAGACATATATTTGTTAAGCATCGTAGAAGAGAAAATGTTTGCATTGATGATTCTAATCGATTCCACTAATCAAAACACCAATATCTGTCCCCATTAAGGATCTAGAGGGCTGGCCCCTAAAATATTCAATCATTTGTATCTCAAAACTGCTCAGCAATTTTTGATGAGTGTCAGAACAAAAAATGTTAGTATTTGTGAGACCTTTCGATTGAATTCAAGAAAAAGGGAGCTGGCCCCTTAAATTATGGGGCCAAGAATCTTGTAAAGGCTTTAACACATACCTTAGAAACAATAAAGAATTTGTAATGCATTATAGAAACAAAGTTGTTGGTCGTAACAATATCAGTTTGTAAAACGCATTGCCACATCTATTGATGACGTAATTATGAATTTTCGGGGACTAAAATCTTAAATCTTTAATGTGCTGCATGTGATAAAGCAAAACACTTTGTTAAGCATTTTAAAGGATATTGACAATCGTATACATTATCTAATATGAAGTAGTTGAGGGGGAATCCTGAACATTCTTCAATATTTTAATCGCATCGTTTAAAATTTGAACGGAAGACCTCCTCGTTACTCGTAACGAGATCGTATCTAGTTCTAGATTTTTTTTGAAATTTTGAAATCGTCACTTCCGATACCGAGTTTTGGCCGATTTTCTATTTTTTGTACGACCTATTTTGTGCAGAGCTGATCTCAAAAACTATTAGAGATATGAATACGAAATTTTTAGGATAGGTAGTCTATAGTTTGAAGTTGTGTACTATTATGTTGTTTTACACCAGTGGCGCCCTTTCTTTGAGCTCGCCTAGGCACGAACATTTGGTACGAATTTTCATTCAAAATTTTCATACATTTTGATCTGTATCTTTTTATCAGTTGATATTTTGTTACGACATATTAACAAAGGTGGTAGAGAATCGAAAGTTCTTTCCAATAAAATCAAGAAAAAGGGGCTGGCCCCTTTATTTAGGGGCCAAGGCACTCGTAATTTCTATTACGAATAACTTGAACATGATAAAGATTTTGTAATGCATTATAGAAGCAAAGTTGTTGATCATTACAATATCTATCAGATAAATCATTACCACGCCTTTTTATTACGTGATTAGGAATTTTTAGGGGCAAAAGTACTTAAACTTTACAGCAATATATCCAAAGAATGAGACATATTTTGTTAGGCAAATTTAGAAAAATAAATGTTTGCATTGATGATTCTAATCGATTCCACTAATCAAAAGACCAATGGTTATCCCCATTAAGGATCTAGAGGGCTGGCCCCTGAAAAATTCAATCATTTGTATCTCAAAATTTAGATACACGTAAGAACAAAAAATGTTTGTATTCTTAAGACATTTTCAAAGAAATCAAGAAAAAGGGACTGACCCCTTTAATTTGGGGCCAAAATACTCGTAAACTCTATTACAGATAACTTAAAAATCATAAAGATTTTGTAATTCATTATAGACTGAAGTAAAATTGATGATTGTAGCAATATCTATCAGGTAAAATCGTCGCGAAGCCCATTTATTACGCAATTATGGATTTTTAGAGGCCAAAGTACTTGAACTTTGACGCAATATATCTAGAGAAGGAGACATATTTTGTTAAGCATTGTAGAAGAGAAAATATCTGTTTTGATGATTTTAATCGATTCCTCTAATCAAAACATCAGTGTCTGTCCCCATGAAGGATCTAGAGGGCTGGCCCCTAAAATATTCAAGCATCTGTATCTCAAAAATAAACAACAATTATAGATACTTGTAAGAACAAAAAATGTTAGTATTCGTAAGACCTTTTGAATGAACTCGAGAAAAAGGGAATGGCCCCTTAAGTTAGGGCCAATATACTCGTAAAGTCTTTTACACATACACATGTACCTTAAAAACGTTCAAGATTTTTTACTGCATTATAGAAACAAAGTTGTTGATCGTAACAATATCAGTTTGTAAAACTCATTGCAACACCCAGTGATTACGTAATTAGGGATTTTAAGGGACTATAATTTTAAATCTTTAATGTGCTGTATGTGAAAAAGCAAATCATTTTATTAAGCATTTTAAACAATATTGACAATCGAATACATTATCTGAAAGGGAGGGGTTGAGGGGGGGATTCTGAAATTTCATTGATATTTTAATCGTATCGTTTAAAAATTGAACGGAAGACCTACTCGTTACTCGTTACGAGATCGTATCTAGTTAATCATATATATGTATAGTGACACATGTATTTGTAATTTGTTGTGTTACGAGTACATAGAGATTGAATTGATTTAATCAATTACAATACATCATAACTATTGTCAATGTAAATAGTTTAAATTTATTTGTAGATGTAGTCCTGTCTTGCATATACTGTATGATATTAATTAACAGCTGATTAATGCCTTGTTGTAGATGAACACAGACCCCGTCCTGATGGGGATGCCATGTTCAGCTCATCAGCTGTAGAATGGAGATAGCTTGGATATTGACAGGTTGTAAAAGTTTCTGTACAAATCTAGTCTGCTCTCAAAACCACACTTGTTGTTTGTCCCTTTGTTCAACATCTGCAGCTGAAATTGACCTGTGTATAATTCACATGGACTGTAATACTGACTCCTGTTTATTTCACACTTTGTGATCATCCAAACATGGCTGTCTGTTGCTGAGTGTAGAATTAAAGGGACTTGGACACGATTTAACTTAACATTTTAAAATTTTATTTTTCCATTTTCAATGTTTATACTGATAAATATAGAAGTTTAAAATGCTATGTCAAAATTTGAAAGTCAAATATCAAGTTATAAGCCAGATACAGAGTTCACAATTCTTTGTTTTGTAAACAATTGTCATTTTTACATATGTGTTGTATTTGTGTAAGTTTCAATCAAATGTATCTTTCTTTTGTTGATGATAGTATTTATGAAGATATTGAATTAATTTAAATTGTTTTTTACATGTAAGTTTGTCTAAGAAATGGTAATTCTCTACATTACATTTTTTGTAAACAACTATTAGACTCGAGCTTTGTTTACAATTAAAATCAAATCTTACCTCTGTATCTCGCTTGTAACTTGACTTTAACTTTCAATATTTTGGTCAATTATTTAAAAATACACCAGTAAACCATTCTATACAGAACAAATAAAAATAAAATTTTTGATCTCAAATTGTGTCCAAGTCCCTTTAAATGTAATTGAAATGGACTGCCGATACAAATTGAATAATAAAAAAATAAATAATTAATCAATAATACTTAATGCTTAGACTTATCTTTATTTTATTTTTTTCACCATTAGATATGTAAAATGCTATTGAAAACAATCATTGTGGATTCCTGACCATAGTTTTCCATTTAAAGTATCTAACACAGTTTATAGAAAAAGAAATGGATACTGGTACATGTATCTTATTCAGTGATGCAACGGACCGTGTGTTTATAGCTCCACACAAACTTATTTAGTGATATAACATTAACAGGCCTTGTGTTTATAGCTCTACGCAAACTTATTCAGTGATGTAATGGACCGTGTGTTTATAGCTCCACACAAACTTATTCAGTGATACAACGCCCGATTAACGGACCGTGTGTTTATAGCTCTACCCAAACTCATTCAGTGATGTTACGGATAGTGTGTCATGATAAAGCTTTTCGCAACCTTATTCAGTGATATTACGGACCGTGTGTTTATAGCTTTTCGTAAACTTATTCAGTGATGTAACGGACCATGTGTATATAGCTCTACACAAACTTATTCAGTGATATATCGGACCGTGTGTATATAAAGCTATTCAGTGATATAACGGACCGTGTGTTTATAGCTCCACGCAAACTCATTCAGTGATGTTACGGATCGTGTGTTTATAGTTCTACACAGACTTATTCAGTGATATAACGGACCGTGTGTTTATAGCTCTACACAAACTTATTCAGTGTATATAGCTCTACGTAAACCTTGTAATGATGTAACGGACGATGTGTTTATAGCTCTACATGACCTGCTATTTTAGGTTAATCTTTTCCCCTTTATCTTTTTGTCTAATAACTTGTTTTGAATTTTTTTTGAGAAGTTGTCAAATACATACAACCATTGCAAATGTAGGAATGTTTGATCACTGTTTAAATAATTTAAATTTAATAATTGTAGCTGATAGATATGATATTGGTCATTGAATTCATAATGAGTAAGCATTAAATATAGATATGTCTCTTGTATGTGTACATATATAGAGAATTACACCTTAATTTAGTAAGTTTAATGGCGCATTGTTATTTTAATCTTATCCATCTTGGGCACAGCTTGTTCAATTTATTTAAATTTATCCAAAATATATATTAGAAATTGAAATAAGTAAATTTAATGTTGTTCGAACTGAAGTACAAACTGTTCCTGTGGCTCTAGTACAACAACAGTTTATCAAGTGACATTTCTTGAAATGAGAATACATTTCAATGTTAATATTGATTTTAATGTCATCTCTGAACTGAAAGTTAATTCAGCTTCTTTTTTAGTGGTGCAGTAAGTAGCTTGGTACGTTACACAGTTTTTGGTGTGCACAGATACTGCATTTTTGCGCTTCATGTTATGTTTTTTTTCCCAAATAATCTCCTTTATGACTCATATATGATGTATATGAAAGTGAATAAAATACATCTCATTATCCATATAGTTGTATCTTTTTATTAGACCCTGTGCAGTTAACAAAAGTACAATAATGGATCAAAATAATTTTCTGAGCATCGTGAAATCTCCCTCAATATGATGACTCATCTTGTATAAAAAGCACGATATGCATGATTTGATTTTAAAAGGGGCATAACTCCTCCAAACTCTGTCATATCAAATTTTCCTGCAAGCATGCACTTCTATAATTTTTTTAACGGCAATAAAATTATAAATGAAATGTGCATGCAAGAACTAGCAAAAAATGATGGAATTAGTAATAACTGTTATTATGCACATTTACGCATTATGTCTAACCTACAAGGCCTTACGTAATTCCCAATCTAATTAAAATTAGACATTCTGAATCCGCTACCGCTTCTCAAACGGTAGAGAAGCGGTAGCGGATTCAGAACGTCTAATTCTAATTAGATTGCGTAATTCCGTGCAGCGGTTTGCGAGGAGTTGCTCTTAGAAACTGTTCATTACTATATTGAATAAGTGAAGTCGAATGTTTGTGGTAATGTGAAAGCTAGATCGAAAAAAAAAATTGAAAAAAGGAATTGGTTTTTAATGTGAATATAATTAGAACTGAATCAAAATAAGAACGAGTGATAACTAGCATTCTGAGAGTAGAACCATTGCTACCAGGTCTTTGATTTTCGCTAGGGTGTGACTATCTTTTTCTTGCACCATAACACGTTTAAAATGACGCTTGTTTCATTTACACAGATTGCGTAGTCTTAGTTCAAAAGCCAGACAAATCTTGATTGTTTCAAAGGGCCATGGCTGAGTGGCCAGCAATGAAAAAGACAGGCCTACGTCACATCGTAATCCACAATTCAAGCTCCTCCAAAAATGGTTCATTCTCACCGCTTATATTTTTTGTCCCTAGCTACGCCACTGTCTTTGCTTACCAATGTGTGTCGGGGTACCTTTCTGTAAGTCACCATGTCACCCCTTTCCACAAGTAAGGGGGTGAAACACTACCACCCCACCTACCTCCCGGCTGTTGCTTCGTCAATTCTGTGGATTAAACCACTAGCAGACATTCATTGCAACCGCTTTTTTCTTATAAATTCAAATTTCACGTAAAAAGAATAATCAGTTTTGAAGTCAACCGTATGCTGTCCTTCCCAATTTATTTTACATGTACCATAACGTATCCCATTCTAGGGTTATGATAGGTTGCATGATGTTTGTACAGGTGCTTGAGGACAGGACCCCCCCCCCCCCCCGAATTTCCGTTAATTTTTAGATATTGAAAATGGAACATGTTGTGTAAATCACTGGGCCCTGGCCTCAAGCACCTGTGGATGTTTGTTAATTTTGGTCTGGGTTTTTTTTTTTATCATAATATCGTTTGAAGAGATTTGCGATACCTTAAATTTGTACCTCTGCCGAATCCACTACTTTAACAGAAAGCTGAATTAAATTCAAGGTAAGTCTATATATACCAAGGAACTAATGACCTGAAGTACTGAGTATATAATTCGTTGTTTTGGCATACACACTTCGCCGTACTAAGCCAGAGGATTAGGGACGATATCAGTCATAACTCATAAGGTATAAATATCAATTGATTTTATATGAACGTTTATTGAGTAAATTCATAAAACTATTCTACCCTTGATTCTGATGTAATTGCTATTTTTAGTTATCCAATTATCATTAGATACGCATATTTTACTTATAAAACCGTATCTGTCTAACTGACCCAGTGGCATATATTATATCATTAGCTATGTGGTACAAGTATGTAGCTACATGTGATCTGTCCTGAAAAAAATTAATCATTTTATTTTCATAACTGATTTTTATACCTAATTTCCCCTTTATGACATTTAGTTTATACGATATACGAACGTATTGTTTTATGGTTTGCGTTTTAAATATATATGATTCCCATATAGTGACCTAACTTAAGTGTTTTGTTATGGAAGCTTATTTTTGCAAGAAACGTCTGAAATAAAAATCTTAAAAGCTTTTTTTTTTTTTCTTTTTTATACATAATTTTAAGTCCTGAGAAACCCACCTTGATGAACAGAATATTTGTTTACGGAACATTGAAAAATGGTCAGCCAAATCACTTCCGTTTGATGGATCCTGGTACAGGCACCACTTTATTCGTCGGTGTCGGACAGACCGTTGAGAAGTACCCGCTGGTGATTGAGAGATCCTGGAATATGCCTTGTCTCTTACACGAGCCAGGAACTGGATGGGTAAGAAATGCGTCATTGTACATAGTTTTCCCTCTAATTATAATTGCTGAGTACTAGTATTCTGAGCGTATTAATACAAAACCCTGAATTTTATTAATTTGCCTTTAAAGTAGAATGATGTCAATTTTGATGCAAACACACGCGAGCTACAAATAGATATACAATATCTTAATTTCTGTTTCCATTGGTTTTAGCTTAATTGATTAGCGGGAATATCTAGTTTTAAAACTTTCCCTTTTTAGCATGTAAAGGGTGAAATCTATGACGTGGATGATGAGAAAATGAAGTTCCTGGATTACTTTGAAGATCACCCTGAAATGTACACACGCACCGTGATATTGGCGGAGTACACAAACTCAAAAGATACACAGTGTAGCGATCCAGATTCCCAGTCGAGCGCGCCGAAATCCAAAGAAAACCAACCGAACACCCGCTCCGAGTGTTGGTGCTATTTTTATAACGACCGTGATTTTGTGCGTGACCTTCCTCACATTGATGTATATGACTCTAAGGGAGACCATGGCTTGGAGTATGACGCCAGTATTGATGCAAAATTTGATAAGGATAAAAAATCATAGTAAAGTGAAGAAAACTATTGTGTTGGTTTTTGTTTTGTTTTTATTGACATGGGCGGCAAAAATTATAACGTTTTATGTAAGCATTGACGAACACCTGAACTTATATATTTCATTTTTTTTTAAACATTTTTTCGACTCTCTCTCTCTCTCTCTCTCTCTCTCTCTCTCTCTCTCTCTCTCTCTCTCTCTCTCTCTCTGTTTTACATTAATGAGTAAGAACTCCTGAGTATACATAAATCTGAATCAACTTTATTTCAATTCATACATAAAATGTATACGTACAACAGAAAGTAAATTCCTGTCTCATTTTGAAACAATTACATGTATATGGTAATTTCTGGTTTATTTTATATTCGTATAATTTTGTCCTTTGCACAGGCATGCATAATTGTGTAGAATATTACGAAACGTGTGTAGAATATGGATAATGTTATTAGCTATTCTTACATTTTATATAGGTTCATGTAAATACACCCCCATCCTATGATTTTATTTGGATTACATGTATCGTGTCCCAGTACAATTATCCTTTTTCTTATAATTTTGATAGGGACATTTTGAAGAAAAGATAGATTAAGACAAAAGAGGATGACAAACTATAACACCGCTATAAACAGATTTTTTATGATGGGGCACTTCAATTTTGTCGCATATATTTTGTCGAATTAATAAAAACTAAAATGGCATGGTCACGATTTTGGTAAAATACTATTTTTCTGATTTTATCAGTTACAATGCTTTAAGGAAGGAGTATTTTCTGGTTTTCGACTTGTTATACGTAAATATGATTAATTGTGCATTAAATCAAGATGAAAGGAAATTAAAATAGTATATTTTTCTTTCTTTTTTATTATCATACAACTTGGCATAGAAAAAGTAATCAATGTTAAGAATCTAACAAGGACTATACTTTTTGCGTAATATTGGCGTAGGAAAATATCACGTTTCGCAATTCAGAATTGCTGCAAATTGATGAGTCTGTTTTAGCATTTTAAAAACAATAACATTAATGTTGGATTTTTTCACTAATGTGAACTAATGATATGATACTTGGGTTTCAGAATATATTTTTAAAATATGATTTGCCTATCAAATTACATTTTTATAAGCTTTTTAAAGCTCCCATTCCATATATTGATTTTTGTGAAAAAATCACTAAAATCAGTTTTTCTCTCCTATTAAATGGTCAATATATTAGCTTTCCTGTCATTTTATATCTTTATATAATGTCTTCATTATACAAAAAAAACAGAAATATTTTATTATAGGAAGCATAAAAAAATAATCAAAATTTCTTCAAAATTTAAGAAAATTAGAGGAAATGCGGGCTAAGCAGTATCAATTTTAGTATAATTATTTATTCCAATTTAGTAGTATAAGCCGATAGACATTCTGATATTCTATCATGATTTCAATGAAGAATAAAATCTTCAAATCTTAAACAAATGTCTACAGAACTACAAAGAGCTACACTTATTTTTTATCATCCTTTAGGTTGAGGAAAAAGTAGTGACCTTGACCTGACATTTATGCGAAAATATAAAGGTCAAATTTAATTAAACTGATGGAATCATTTGGTAATATGATCTGTTTGACTATGTCAAAATTTCATGAATTTCTTATTATAAGAAGTATGTTTGATAATGAGAAGACTCCTTCCTTAAGATTGCATTTCTACTGATCAAATGAAATTTGAGAGTCGGTCGTAAAGTTATACGCACGATAAAGGGCTCAAAAGTTTTGGTACGTAAACAAGTCCCGTGTCCTGTTTTTGTTTAGATATGTTTAATATACTACTAAACAACCATTTTCAAGCTGATTTGTCTATCTTCTTATTCATCTTAGACCATACAGAAACAGTTTCTAACGTTAAACACGTGCACGTTAATTTTAGGTCTAAAACTGGAATTTTCAATTCCGCGTTCAAAAAAGTGAACAAACGTTCTACTCTCAGAATGCTTATTGATTTAAGTTATCTGCAATATCACTTGTTCCTATTTTGATTCAGTTATAAACTTCTAATTACGTAAAAAAAATATTCACATTAAAAACCAATTCCTTTTTTCAATTTTTTTTCGATCTTTCACAGACATTCAACTTCACTAATTTAATATAGTAATGAACAGTTTCTAAGCGCAACTCCTCGCAAACCTCTAAACGGAATTAAATAAAGCCTTGTAGGTTTGACATAACGTGTAAATGTGCATAATACCAGTTATTACTAATTCCACAATTTTTTGCGAGTTCTTGCACATTTCAATAATTCTATTTTTTATTGTTGTTAATAAGTATAAACGTGCATGCTTTCAGGAAAATTAGAGATGACAGATTTTGGAGGAGTTATGCCCCTTTTAAAATCAAATCATTTTGTTTATAAAATACATATTCTGCTTTTTATACATGATGAGTCATCATATTGAGGGAGATTTCACAATGCTCTGAAAAATATTTTGATCCATTATTGTTTTATTGTTCTTTTGTAAACTTCACAGAGTCTAGTAAAAAAGATGCAACTACATAGTAAGATGTATTTTATTCACTTTCATATACTAGTACATCAAATGTGAATCATAAAATTAATGAGATTATTTAGGAAAAAACATAACATGAAGCGCAAAAATGCAGTATCTGTGCACACAAAAAACTGTACCACTGAAAAAGAAGCTGTTTGTACTTCAGTTCTACATGTACCAACATTAAATTGGCTTATTTCATAGCAAAGAATTGTAGGATCTGTAATTCGCTTATAGCTCAACGAAGGACACTTACATTTCAGTTGCCTATTAAAGATGCCTTACTGAAGTATTATAAACTTTAGAATTGGAAAAATAACTTTTGACCAAAATCGTGACAATGCCTCTTTAACTTAATCTCAACATAACTTTTACAGATGACCAAAATTGTTATATTTTGAAGTTTTTTTCTCCAGGCCATAGGCGTCGGAATCGGGGGGGGGGGGGGCGGCTAAGGGGGGCTAAGCCCCCCCCCCACCCCACCTTTTTTGCAAAGTTAGACTTAACCATTAGGCATATAGCATCATAGCACCCCCCCCCCACTTTTTCTAGCCGGTGATGTAATTGTTCCTAAATTCACCTTGAATAGAAAGATTGAGAAATTGGAGAAATAGGCATACTAGCCCCCCCCCCCCCCCCCCCCCACGGATTAGGAATTTAATGTTTGGGGGAAAAATTTTGGGTATGGAAAGTAAAGGTTTACTCAACCCCCCCCCCCCCCGGATTGGGAGTTTCATGATTTTGGGAAATATATTTTTCCTCAATTTTTCTGAGGATTAGTCTAGCCCCCCCCCCCTTTCAATTTGCTTCCGACGCCAGTGCAGGCCCCTACTAGTAAATTAAAGAAGGGGCAATATCCCTATCCCTACGTGGACCTCAATGCATCATATTAAAAATGCTAATTTTATTCTGGGTCAAGAGTTATAACTTCCGGTTTAGAAGCAGCATGCTGCACGGGATTCAGAAAAGCAAGGGGTATGTAGCCTCAAGACCCAAAACCCACATGCCGCTGGTAACATGATTAAGTACATCTAACCAGGTCTAGGAAATGCCAGAGTGTCTTAAAACTTTATGATCAAGATGCGAGATAAGCCTGCAAAACTGTGTAAGTGACGCAATCATGTTACTTTGAACAGCATCTTCACCAGATTTTCATAAATCACGAAACAAAGGCCGTTCTTGGTGCGAATTTAAACTTACATTCATGTACACGTTACTTTGTTATTTTACAGTCTACAGCAAATGTCACAGCAATATTATTAAGAAGTCTTTGCTATGGAATTGCGCTGTCTTCATGCACACACAGCATGGCTGTTCGTCGTAAACAAAGCGCACTAACTCCTGCAGGCTTATTTTGTCGGCTCCATATGCAAATCCCCCCCCCCCTTTTTTTCAAAATTAAATTTAAAAAAAAACCCACAAAATAATGAAATCAACTTCTTTGATATCAATTTCAATTAACTATTATAATTATTTAAATTTAGAAAATATATTAATAAATTGACCATTCTGATCAGATAACACTGAACTTGTAAGAAGCTATACAGAGGAGTCGATCATTGATAATGCTGTCAAATTAACCAACAACAGTTTGTTTTGCTATCAGTGTGTTTATCCATTAAGTCAATATTGATCTCCTGGGTTATTTTTAAATCCACTGGTCCCCCCTTTGTCCATCATTTGTACAGTCACAGACAAGTCATTCTGACAAAAGAAAGATCATTTTATCAAAGATAAGGTCAGGGACACCCAAGGTCAAGTACTTCCTGGCCGCTGACCATCTGCTCAAATTTTGTCAGTCTATTCTCACCCTGGGTCTACAGATAAAAATTGGAATCAGATCCTGTCAATATTTAAAGGCCTACCTGGTACTTTTAGGATGGCGATCAAATTACATTAATTTTTTCTCTCTCTCTCTCTCTCTCTCTCTCTCTCTCTCTCTCTCTCTCTCTCTCTCTCTCTGACATGGGTTAAATAAAGTGTCTGTCCATCTCTGTGATCATCTCTCTATCACTGTGTCCATCTCTTTGGTCAAATTTTGTCATTCTATTATTCTTTCCTCATATAAACTTAAAGCTAAAAATTGGAGTCAGATCATGGCAATATTTAATGGCCTACCAGGTACAATTAGGATGGAGATCAAATTATCAGTATATCTCTCTTTTACTCTCTTTCTGATGATGATCAAATTAAATGTGTCTCTGTGTCCATCTCTCTCTCTGTCTGTCTGTCTGTCTGTCTGTCTCTCTCTCTCTGAGAGATTGGATTTTAGATTAAATCTGTTTCTGTCAAATTCTCTCTGTGTCTATCTCTCCCTTGCCTCTGTTTCTGTGCATCTCTTTGTGTGTCCAAGATTTTCTGTGTCTTTCTTTTTACCTCTTTCTCTCTCTCTCTCTTCTTCTTCGTTTTCTTCTCTTGCACCAAAGAGTTGTGATGCATACATGTAGCTTGAAATCTTTCAAGATGTCATTTTAACTCTGTTCCAAGTTCTCCTGTCTAGAGCTAGTACCCTACAAACATAATCTCACTTCACATCTCTCACAAGCTTACACGTGTATGTAAAGCATTAAAAGCTAATTCTCCATCAAGTATACTGAAACATGCTGGGAACAGATGTTTTTAAATGACAAGACTTTCTGAGAATTTTGACAGAATCCATATCTGGAGGGTGCCTCGTTTCCCACACCCCTCCAGAACAGCCCTCTTTCGTTTGTTTACATACTGTCACTTCTGTGTACGGCTGTATTTTAGTTATCTCTGCAAGTACACAGTCGCTTCCTGGGATTAAGAATATCACAATCTAAGGGGAAGAACTCCTGCTATTGTCAGTATCGAAGTGTTTTGTGGCTTCTAAACGTTGGTAAAAAGTTGGGGACAAGTGAAAATTAGCTAGGAAAAGTTGGTGGAAGCTTGTGTATGTGAATATATAGGTAGGTTATTCTTATTTTTTGAACAAAATATCAAATCATTTTGTGTGTTTTGATGCATGTGCAGCTATTAGAACTGTTTGTAGAAAAAAAGTTTTGATTCAAAGGCATTGATTAAACTGGTAATTATGGTATAAAGAAATTTTCATGATTCTACAAACTAAAAAATAATAATACATGACATTATTTCTTTGGTTGTATGTATAGATACATGGATTTTAAAGACTTTCTTTTGAAAAATTTTTGAATTTATTTTAAATAAGATTCTGTTTTATTGGGTAGAAACTTGATATTCTTTTAGAAAATTATGACTCGGTAATGAAAAGAGAGAATGTTCCTCATAACAAATGTATTTTCTCTCAGATTTTATCACTCATGTTCACTAGCTATTAACATAAAGAAAAAAGCATTGAAATAAAATCTGAGAAGACATTATGCTGCATGTCGTACAGTAGACATTGATCTTTGATTGCAGTCATAAAATAGCAACACCTTTAAGTTTTACCAGGTAGAATTACGATCTCGTACCTGAGCACTCAAACAAAACTTCAGGGAATTTTTTTTTTATATTTTAAAATAAAAAAACACAGATACTGTGTAAACACCTCCTCATGGAGATCATTTGCCGTCACTGATTTAAAGGGTCACTTCTCTCCATATAGTATTCTAATTCAACGGATGCATTTTTAACGGCAGATGTCACCAATGAAAATTAAAACCCTCGATCCTTGTGCATGTTTAAAGTACGCGCGGGCCTGTTGCATGACTATTTACAGCGATTGCGGTTACAGTTTTGGAATTTTCATTGATTGCTTTTATACATGCTGTTAAGGAACGAACAGAGATAGGAATTTCTTTATACACATTGCCAGGTTTTTGGGAGGTAGTTTTAGTTTTCAGCCAACTGCATGTGTATATAGGTAAGACTTAATTCTTAAGATATTTTTACTTTCTAGATTGGAAATTAATGAGAACGTTTTTATCGGCATATTATATTTTTGTACCTGTGAATACATGGCCATGCCATGCTATATGAAACTTAGTGTGCACCTAATTCTTTCTTTTAAAAAGTAGGTTTTATAGTGCTACATTATTTAACTAAAGGTGTGTTTCTTTTAATTAGTAGGACTTTGCCCAATAGTTTTGTATATTTTACCTTGCTACCTTAATTTGATAGGATCATATCTTTATTATGAAAAAGAACATTTTTCAAAAAAAAAAGAAGGTATAATAACTGAATATAACACTATCATGTATGGTGGTAAATGCTGTGCATGTTTTTTATCAGGGATATTTGTGCTGATCATAACAAGGTATTTGCATCAAACCAGCTGGTGCTAATTAATTTCCTCATAATAAACATCACAAACAAGATGCTAATTAATTTCAACACCTTTTTGTGGAATTTCATTTTGGCGGATTACTGATTTTTAAAGAATGATAGACTTAACTTTTCTTAATTTGTTGAAGATATATAATTAATTAAGGGTGAGGGGTACACTACTGGGGGTGCCCAGGAATTCCTTGAAATAATGAGACAGCTAGAGCCCAAACTCTGGCAAGTCCACAGTGGATCAAGAATACTTCGTGCTAAAATCTGCTGAGCTTTCAATTAAAGTTTTTGCTTTCAAACTTTCACATACCTGTTTAAACTCTTTGATCTAAAACAAGGCGTCTGGTTCATAAGTGAAAAAAGAGTTGTTAATTCATCTGACAAGATTACCATGTAAAGTATGTTGAAGTTTTAAGATGAGTTTTTTACCTAATAAATTTTGGGGGGAGAGAAGAGGTAGGGAGTATAGGCATCCATTATAAGAGAGTATATACTATCTTTCCGGTAGTCCCATTACTGCGATGCACAGGTGGGGCGGTCCAGAGAAGATCTGTTCACACCTGGCAGGTAACTTGGATTGGGCGACCCAGGTATTACCCAGGTATACCTTGTCTTTGTAATCTGGTCGTTTACACATTGTGCAAGTGTGCAGTAGTATCGATGTCCCCGCGTAATTCTGTCTTCGAGGAGTCGCCAGTCGCCTTGCTCTGATTTTTTCTCCTTCACCTGTATTTTGTTACGTAAAGTACCAGTAATATTTGATCTTTGATCGAGCACAAGGCCCATTAGAGGGGCAATTAGTTTTCAATAAGTGGTCCCCATACTTTCAAGATGGTTTTGTATTGTTGTGATTTTATATTGGTAGGCGTTCTTTTTCTGGCATTATATTAGTTTTGATTCGATTGTCATCTTTTGTAAAATATTGCTCAGCAGGGGCATGGTGAATTAATCTGTGTTATGAAATATAAAATGATTGATTATAATACTCTATTGTTGAGTCTCAAGTCAATGTAAGATTTGCATGGAGAGGAATTTTTTTTGAAGGAGAAAAGATGGGGTTTTTTTTGTATAACTAGGACCCATGCAACCCCCTTTTGTTATTTGTTGCTTATCTCAGCTGAAGCAGTTCTGTGTGTGGCCATGCAGGCCCATAAAACCTTTGGTTCAGAAATATTTATTGCTGCACTGTGCAGTGATTTTTACAATGCAGTAAATTTTCTTTAAATACTCATGTAATATTAACACATTTTATTATAATTTATCATCTGTTTATCTTGCAGTAAAAGCAAAAAAGTCTTATATTTTTCATCGACTTTGTGAAAAATTTATGACTTTATAATATATGATATTGAAGGGAGATCTAATTGTTTAATTTTTTTTTAACCTTTGATTTGCACAATTAGATGGTCATACAGCTATATTCAGCAAAGCCTTGCAATGTTTAAAATTCAAACATCTGCATGCGAAATTTTGTCTGAGTTTTTCATTTGATACGGCACCCGTGTCATTTAAATAGTACTGTATTAAAAGGAGACAATGAACTTCTAATTGGTCGGGATGACCCCCAGCTCTGTGTGAAGTCAGATGGTCGCAATACAGAACTCCCCGTGATTATAACCCAAACCTCTTGTCTGACAGATAATTCCAGCAGATAATCTGATTAAATTTAATTGATGCATAGATGTATGAGGTACTTATCACATTCTTATCTTGGTCGGGCTAACACAGGTTTCTATAAGAATTCGTCCCTAGGATCTGAAGGCAGTTTATTATTAACACGATGCAATTAACAGGGGGTAGTCCCAGTAAACACCAAATAGAGGCTAATTTCTGAATTCACTGCAGAAATTTATCTCTGACAGTAGGGATTACAATGACAATTTCTTTATTCTCTGAACTGCATAAATTACAGTGTTGAGAAAAATCACAAAAAAATTTTGAACAATAATACATATAGTATATACATTGCATGCATTGGAGTGACAATACAAAAGTGAAAAAAAAAATGAAAAAGGGAAAAAAGTATGATAAACAATTAACCTAGAGAGCTAACTCTCTCAATTATAACTTTAATGAATTTACACAGATTAATCAACAATTTTTTATTACTAGTATTAAAGAGTTGTTGAAATTTGTAAACATTTGGTTGTGTGTAGAAGTATGAAGGTATGTATAAAAATCTCTTATCTTTAGTTGTTACATCTGTACAATGAAATAAATAATGAAATTCATCTCCTATCTCAATACAGTTACATATGGTACATATACGGTTTTCACGAGGTATATCATACCATCTACCTTGTTCTATAGGCAATTTAGCATTACTTGTTCTAAACATACAAAAAGATTTCTGATATTTGTATGGCAGATCTAATAAGTATTTTTCCAAAGATAATGTAGTTTTAAAAATTCTATAGTTAATACCTTTTGATGAATTATGATAAAAGTGCAGGTATGTAATTGGACCTATTTGCTAATTAAATGGAAATTTAACCCTATTTTCCACAATGATTTAAATTATTGGCTTATCGGAGGTTTTAATTTTAATTTGATATCATTTAAAAATCAGTTATTAAAAATTCATTTTTTAAAATGAAGATATAATTGGAAGTTAAAGATATTAGTTATTGTAACAAACATGAATATGGGTTAAATTTCTTTTATATGCTGCTATTCAAATCTTGTTGCTGCTATAAAATTTAAAGTTACTGTGTGTAAGAAACTATATAAAAATTTATGAATAAGACAGAATTGGACATCTAGTTTTCTTATTGGTCTATTATCTGATTTATCCGATTGTTGTAAAGTTGCCTGGGAAAGGTCTAAGAGGTACATTATTGAGTCAATCTGTAGGAAAAATGATTAATTCCTCCAGAAAATAAGGATAGCCATTAAAAGCTCTATATGAGCCCCCACTTTGTAACTGTTTTAATCTAATCTTTTGATCTCCACAGCACATTAAGTCTGTGTCGAAGAAGGGAATTTTTTTAACATTAATTTTCACCACGATATCATATTGTTATCATTGTAATCAAGACCAGATCGCTTTGTAGTAGAAAAAGAGCCCAAAAGACACGTTTATGCAATCATATACGTCTTTCTTCTTGTCAAAGTGGGACGAAAAATCGGAAGTGGTTTCCTTAGATGGGCTTTATTCCTTCATTTAAACGACACATCTAAACCCTGCTCATATTGTCATTTAACTCCAAAGTGAGTCTAGAATAACCATCTTATTGTGAAACCATTTATCACGTATTTAAAGGGGCCAAATTATGAATGAATTAAATGGAAGTCAGGGAAAACTGCAATGGCCTTGAATTAGTGTTACTGAATTACGTAGGAACAACCTAATCTTCTTGCATCTACTGTAAATGTATGCACTAATTATGCATTGGTTAAATAGGACTTAGTGCAATGTATATATATGTCACCGGGTTCACGGGTGTGTGACTGTCAATCAATATATCGGGTCTCAATAGCTCAGTGGTTAGAGCGCTGGCACGGTACGCCAGAGGCCCTGGGTTCGAGTCCCGGTTGAGACTTGACTTTTCACCACCTGTGACATTTTCTCCTTGTCATACATACCAGACCTGAGTTTGTTGGGGAGATACACATGAATATATATACCGGTTTTTCTGTTTTCCGGATGACGGTTTTATATTTGGAATTCGGTCACCCGAGTCGACTTTGTCGTACACACGTGCCAGATGAAACTCCCAGTGTTTTCCACAAGTTAGGCCTATATGCTGGAACACAAGTTGGAATTTACGTTGGAATATTCGTTGTTGGATACGTTGGATACGTTGGGCGCCATTTGTCACGGGGTCGTTCTACTCTTCTTTACTCCGGCAATCTTGCAGAGCTCCCTAATAACACTACTCTCAAAGTTTCTCCCTTGGTCGGAATGTATACGCTCTGGGAAACTATAGTGGCAGATAAATTGCTCATACAGTACCTTTGCTGTTGTTGATGCCAGTTGATTCCTGGTCGGAACAGCCATTGCGTATCTCGTAAAGTGGTCTGTTATTACAAGTATATTTTCATACCCACCTTTTGACTTCTCCAGAGTAAGAAAATCAATACAAACAAGTTCCAGAGGTCTTGTTGTATGAATGGACACCAATCCAGTTTTTGGTATATCTCTTGTCTTGCTTCTTACACACCTCTCACACTTTTCTACCTTGACAACCACATCTGCATACATATTAAAATGTCACAGGTGGTGAAAAGTCAAGTCTCAACCGGGACTCGAACCCAGGGCCTCTGGCGTACCGTGCCAGCGCTCTAACCACTGAGCTATTGAGACCCGATATATTGATTGACAGTCACACACCCGTGAACCCGGTGACATACTCCCCCTCTTGGTAGAAATTCGTCCTCGAATTTACGATTAGAACTCGTAACGAGTTAAGGAAATGTTGTGAAACATGTTCCTAGGGAGTGACCGTGGGATTTGTACGTTGGGCGCCAAATGTCACAGGTGGTGAAAAGTCAAGTCTCAACCGGGACTCGAACCCAGAGCCTCTGGCGTACCGTGCCAGCGCTCTAACCACTGAGCTATTGAGACCCGATATATTGATTGACAGTCACACACCCGTGAACCCGGTGACATATACACCACACTTCCAAAACCAATTTTTGACCCCCCCCCCCCCCGAAAAAAAAGAATTAAATTTTGTTATGAAGGAGGGGTTTTAACTAATGACTACTGGTAAAAATAAGTGTTTGATGATCTAAGACTATTGTTGTAATTAAAGAAAAATTGGGAAGTATTGGGTTTGATTCATCATCTTTTTCTCCCAAATTATGCAGAATTTGGGGGACATATACTTTGAGGAAGGGTCTTAATTTGTACCTCAGTATAATGACCGTTTCCGAAATCCAGTCTATTTGGATATCCCACGTATTTGTTGTTGAATCAAAGACAACCTCAAGATGTTTTTTAAGTGTGAGAATTTTTATTCTAAATAAACAAAAGCTACTGTGTTTTGGTATATATTTTAAATACCCGTGTGGACATAGGTATTAAATGCAAAAAATCAGACTTTGTCGGAGTGGTACAAATTACTTTAAATAGTTTTCCCACTCATGTTAAATGCAAGGAGAGGATTTAGAAGGAAGGAACTGTGTATTTAAATAAACATTAGATGCAAACGTTAAAACACCTATTCTGACATTGTACATGGGTCAAATTAAATATTTGTGGTAGAGCACAATAAGGTTGATAGATTTTTTCTGGTATTTAGCTCTAATCCTGTCTCGATGTGTCAGCTCTGAAGTATCCTTGAGACGAATTTAACGACAATTTACAAGTTGTCGCCTTTCCATCAATGAAATCTTGGCCGTTTAATGTCGTGCAGTTGAAATGATTACTCTACTAGTGCAAGGCCAAACATGTCAAAGGTTTTAAAATATAGCATTTCGTACCATTGGTTCCAATAAGATGTATTATACAATATTCGTTTTGTTAAATGAAGATTGAGGGTATTTGATATTCAATTCTATTTTAATATGTATTTATTTCTCTTTTGAAAAATGAAAAAAAATTTCTTCACAAAATACAAGATATTTTACAAGATAATTATTTTCCTTAATGAAGATTGAAGGCAGTTAGTATTTTTTGATAATTTGATTGATTTGATTAATCAATACATGTAATTTTTTATATTTTAATTTTGAGTAAATTTTTTTTTCACAATTTTACTTTAAAACTTGTAAAAGGAGTTATACAAAATCATTTTTTGTTTGTTGAAAATAACAACTTTTAAGTTTAGTTTAACTGGATCAAGGAAGTACCTATGAGACAATATTTATGTGTTTCACCCCTTAAGGGTATGCATACGTAATCCACGCATAATCTGAGTCGTTAAACACATTAGTTCAATGTATGTTATGACGAGGTATATAATCAGTCGTAACAGATCAAACTCCTGTGTGTTTGCTAAAATGTAGTCAAAGAAAATTGGTATCATAATGTTGTAGTAAATGAAATTCTTTCTTAATATCTAGGGGGGAAAACATTCCAAAAAAAATTCCAAAATTTAATATATTGAAGGATTTGTTGTTGCAATATACAACAAGTAAGTAAGGTTGTTTTTAAAAGAAATTTTATACAATATCTATAAATAATTTTTGATATTAGATTTATTTTGTTTCCAATAATAGGTGTGAAATTATGAAAAAAGTGGAAAAAGGTGATTTTGGAAATTAGTTAACTAATCAATGAATTATTGAACAGGAATAAAAAATTAGTTCAGAAAGTTGTTTTTGCAAGCAATCTTTGTCTGAAGAATTCAGTAAGATCAATGTTGAGATTTGAGCAGGGAACTTCTAGAATGATGGTCAAGAACTGATTCTTCCATGCTGTATCATTTGTGAGGCCTTCCCATTTTTGACAGCTGGCCTTTTATAATGTCAAAGGGCAAAAGTCAAAAGGTTGTGTTGTTTCAGCTCTGCAAATAATTGATAAACTGAAACAAAGAATATAGCTCAGGTGAAAGAGAAAAAAACTGTGATGTCCAGATATGAGATGCATTGTTATGAGAGAGGAGGGAATATTTTCAGTAATAACACTCGAGAGAAGTAATCCATGGGGCATTTAGCAGACACAACAACAGTCTGGTCCATCCAAAACCAACACAGCAGCCATGTAGCGGTGCTCGACTAATGTAAACTGTATAGAGATGTTAACATAGAATGCAGTAAGGACAAGTGGTGTGTTTTCCAACATATTAATGTTATTCTTACTCTAAGGTTTAGTAGCAGATGGCAGCACACTTTCAGCTTACTTCTGTCGAGTTGACTTACTTCTAAGAATTTTTAGAATTTGAAACAGTTTTGATTTGAGGTCATGGCTCAGTTACTTTATTATTGGTAAGCAGCTTAATTGTTATCTTCTTGATATGTATAATCTGTGGGAAGAGGTATACCCGGTATCTAATTTTTTTAATTTGAAAAGAAGGTGGAGATGTGTCAGTTGGATATACAAGTTTGAGTCTAAAAAATTTTGCTCTTTCAAAATACAGCATCATGCTTTTTGAGTCTATTGAAAAATAGTGAAATTTTCTTCTCTCTGTATAAGTTTGGGGTTCTGAATGAAGCAAGATTTGATGTTTATGTTGTAATAAACAGAGTTATTTCTCTTTCAACTTGATAACACGACTCTCTGCTCCACTGTGAAGTATTGACATATTGACCAGTGTATGACTAACTGTTGTGTTAACATGCTTTGCATAATGAGGCCTGCTAGATTATTATTGGTCCACTGATTGTCGTTTACCGTATCAGGGACAACACAGCAGAGTGGAATTATTGATGTTATGAGGGCTGAGCCTCTCTGTAATATGCTGGTTCCCTCATGCTTCTGATGTTGCAGAGAGGAGAATGGGAACTAGTCAAGACAGAGAGAGAGAGAGATGAAAATAATCAATTTGTAGTAGTAGTACGGTAGATTTTTCAGTGTGCCTTTGAGCTGTGTTGGGTATAGCACACACAGTGAGCAGTGCATGAGTAATACGTGCACCGGAGAGAGAGAGAGTTTGAATAGAGGAATGGGCTTCTCTCTTTCTCTCTGTGTAGATGAATGAGTTACAAATCTGGTAGAGGATTAGACAGCACATGTTGTATTGGAGGGGAAAAACCATTAGCAGCGTGCTAGCACGGCTAGGAGACTGAACTATGAAAGTTTTGTGAAAGAGGAGAATTTTTATTATTAATATCCGCCTGAGTTTTTGTTTTTTTACTTGGATTTACATAACTGCTTGGAGAGAAATTGTGTTAATGTTTGGTGAGGATGCTTTATAAAAAAACGTAGACTTGGAGAAAGTGAAATCGTAAATTATTTTTAGAATTTTTTTCTGAGACAGGAGCTATATAGGTATTTTCCTTATCATTTTGTGATGATTTTGCTGAAATGCTTTTAAAGAAATTGCATGGATGCTTTATAATGTTATCGTGTATGGTTATTTGACAGGTGACTAAAAATCTATTTTATTGATATAAAAACTTAGAAAGGTGTTTATAATACCATTTGATTATGGTCTTTGATTATTTTCAATTTTCTTTCAGGGAAATGTGATGAAAAAGCTGTGAAAATTCAGGCGACTGTTAATGGCATTGGATGCTAGCACAGACCAGCTTATATTGTGTATTGAAAAGTGAATTGCGGAAGCTCCATCGCTTATAAGGAATATAAAGGAAAGTTTTCTAATGAATGGATTCCTCCCCTAATTTGTGGATTTCTTGCGAGGATAAATAAAAAAGAAACTAGCGGCATGGTGAATTTGAATGTTGCCAGAGACAGTATTGATTGGTGGAATGTAAGCTCCATTATAAAGGATCCATCTACTGCATAAAGAAACCTTACAATGTAAGTATGCAATCGAATTTGATAAAAGCTTCATCCGGAGGTAAAGCAGAAGTTCATTCCTTATGCAAATTTATTGCAGATTATTAACGAATCTGAATTAAATCAGAGGTACCTAATACATTGATATGAAATAGGATTAAATTTTCTGCTATGAATTATATAAACTTTATTTCATTTTAGCTTGTTACATTGAAATTGAGTCATGTTTTAATTGTGTTTAAAAACTCGATTAAAAGCGAAGTCCTAAGAACCCCCACCTAACAAATGTACACGCAAGAATATCAATTTTTCTAATGATCACAAAAAAGGACATTAATTGATTTGAAAATGAATGCTGTATGCGCACAGCATAAGCTGTGAACAGAAGTTTGGTTGTCATATGGTCATGCAGTTTTACTAATGAGAGTTTTTTATGATGGAAAGAAAAATGCAGTACATGTATTCATATTGTACAATAAGCTTTGCAGTCCCCCCCCCCCTCCCTCCATCAGGACAAAAAGATGTCGGTACACAATGCTTTACTGCAGATAACTACAGAAAAACCAGTTAATTATAAATTCTCCCTTTATTGATCTATAATGGAGAGTTCTAGAATTGTCTCTTTATAAAGAGCTTTTTACTCCCAGGGGAATTAATATATTAAAAAAATGAAAATTAATAGCGATAATTTTTATTTATTGATATTTTGTTGACGTGGAATTATTGACAAGGCAATACATATATAGACCAGTTTGATATGATGAGTAAATTGCAAATAAGAAAGATTACAACTATGTCGTCCTAATTTTGATATCATGATATCAAGTAGAAAAAAAATCAATAAGAACTGGTACAAGCTGTGATTTTTTTTACCATTGCAATGAAAGGACCATTGCAAGTTACGCCATGTATAAAGTAGGCACACGCCATCGGATCAGGGCTTTTGTTACGTCTTTTTTTTACCGATTGTGTTTTTTTCACCAATCACTGATTTACTTATTTACTTTGCTCAGCTTACCGTATAATATGAGCTTTTATTGCTGCAATCTCATTTCAGTATAAATCTAGTGACATTTATCTTTGACGATCACGAATCTTCAATTTTTTATTATTTTTTTCGGCAGTGTCTATTGATCCGAGGTTTCCTGCCGTAATTTGTAATCGAATATTTTTAATGAATACCAATGAGAGATTGGAGTAATAAAATATGGCTTAAAGTGTGTAATATAAGTGAATCTGTTAAAAGGGTGCAATCCCATTGTGTTGATGATAATCATCTAATTAGGTTAAACACCTAAGATCAATTATTTTGATTTTATGTTGATTTTCAGATAGATAAATCGGCCATCATAAGACGTGATTTTATGATGAAATAAACATGATAAATGAACTTGAACTTTGATTTTAAGAAATTGTGTTGCTGTGGTATTTTCCTGGTAAAATATACTAGCCGAGTAAGAAATTGATTTTGCTTTTTAAAAAAGCAGATGTCTGCATGCATTAACAATGGCAGGTGTAGTTGATAATTTAAAAAACATGCACCGAGAACCAAAAGAAGACTTAAGAAACACAAATTATGTCATGTCATGTTTTTGATGCTCTAGACATGCTTTAAACAATCCTAACATTCATGTATTATTATTAAAATTTTTGAAAACACCTGCTGTTGACAATTGAGTTCATTATTTACAAGTTCAAGATCAATTTATTGTTTTGTTCAGGGATTGATTTGCGATTTCTGTGCATCTCTTGAACATACATAAAGTCTAGTGTGCAACTGGTGCATATATTATGCAGCTTCAGTTTTATGCACATGGTGCACAAACTGCAGACAAGTTGATGCAGATTGCTGCACAGTTTTGCCACTGAAACATTAATCACAATCCCGCTTCCTAACATCTTTTTCACTCTCTTTCAACCTCATTCTTTTCTGTAGTCATTGTTTACCAATACCTGAAATTCGTTTTATTTCTTGATTGTAGTTAATTTGTATAAAGTTCTAAAAAAAAACCAGATGATTTTTTGGGGGATGGGGTGGGGGGGGGGGGGTTAAACTGGAGAAACAAATGAATTGTGTTTTGGGTATTATGATTACTGAGTAAACAGTAATAATTATATCTGTCTTTGAGTTATAGCTCTATGCATATTCGACTTAGAGGTCAATTTAAGCGTATTAATTATAGGCTGACCCCCTGTCTCTTGGGTTTGGCCTATACGAGTTAGTTCCCCTTATCCTATAGTGCCCTTTCCCCTTCTTGACATATGTTATTCAGATTTTAAGGAATACTCCCGGTCGAGGTAAATATTTGTTTCTCCGGGTTTTACACAATTTATTGATCAAGTGATTTCAGTTAACTATGAAGTATCAACCATAATCAAATAGAACAAAGTCGAATAGAACAGGATAAAAATAATTATTTCTTAATTGAAATGCCAAATGAGTCAGAATGAAATATAGCTCGATTAGTCTACTGACAGACTGGTTGTCAGTCAACTAGATAGTTTGTATGAAGACATAAGCAACATGAGGTAGTGCCCAAAAACGTCTGACTGCCTTGAATAAATATCTAACTGTATTTATAACCTAAAAGATAATTATAAAAGTGAGGTACAGTACTCATAATAATAACTGAAAAAGCTTAAGGACAAGTCAGAACAATTATATAGACTAATTGGGGATAATTAGCAGAGCAGACTGACCCTAACTTATTACTTATCATTTGGCATGAGTAAACTCTCAAACATATTTACACAAAATGACACACCATGCATGGCATATATCTGAAAACAAGTTTCAAAAGTTTACATATAGTTAACACTAATTTGAACTTATAACATGTATTAAGCAAACAATGCATTAATGTTTGTGACATATATATGATATATTGTTTACTTTTTAGGTATTACATCTTTACTTCAAGGTAGAACTAACTGATCCAGTTTTGGGAAAACATTAGTAACTGTGGTATAGTAAGAACATTAATTTTATTTAATTATGATACAGCAGTAATTTTTTCAGTTAACCTCTCATTATCAATAATGGTATAAGTTGGGTGAATTGACTGACATCTGTATACATGACATTCAAACTTTGATTTAGATTAGAGGTAACCTTCTCTGATACTACTGAATCGGGTTAAGCGGGGTAAGGCCATCAAAAATTAATTCCTTGATTTTCAGTCCCGCGTGCATATGATTTCACATTGTGCATTGTCCATTTTTATCATTAAGTGAATATTATTTTTTTTTTTATTTTGATAGTCCGCTTGCTTATTCTGAAAAAAAAATCAGGATTAAGGACCATATTTTAGATACTCAAGTCAGTAAAACGCTTGACTTAATATAGAACATAATTGAAAACATCGTGGTGATTCACATTAATTATAGCAATTGCAAATGGCCGCGGAATCTAGTTACGAGACGCTGTGTTTAGTTATGATCGCGACGCCATTGATTTTAGCTTTGGTATATGAAGAATAATGTCATTTAATCTGAAATGCATGTAAGAGGAGAGTTCCTGCAGCTTGCACTATACTGAATATCCATTACGCTTAAACACATGGCTTTCATAAGCCTCGTAGTTGTTGTGTTTCTTAAGGAACATGGTGACTTATTTATTTCATTTAGTTTGAGCTAATAATCACATTCATCGCAAGGTAACTTTTTTATAATTCATTTCTTTTTCAAAGAAACAGACATGCTTAACAGACATTCACACACACACACACACACACACACACACACACACACACACACACACACACACACACACACACACACACACACACACACACACACACACACACACACACACACACACACACACACACTTATGAATAAACACTGAAATTTATTATATTGTGGCTACTTGCCTACATGGGAAAAAAATTAAGTATAGACCAAAAAAAAAAAAAGAAAAAAAAAAGAAGAAAAAAATATTCATGATACAGTATAGTAAAAATAAATCAGATATCAGCAGCCAAGATACCTTTCCAACTATCTCATAAGTTTTCAAAATATTGTAGTTTACCAGTTTGTATTGCAGCATATCTTTCAATATTGTATTTTAGTTTTAAGTGACAAAGGACACCAATCAAACATGGAATCTTATTTGGCATAAGCCAACAAATAATATATTGTTTCATATACAGAATTATATAATTAATTACTTTGTTTTGAAATGACAGTGGAAGTTGGCCAAGTATAATATTATACATATTAAATCCAATTCCGGGTTCAGAGGTCTTTCTATAAATGTATAAACTAAGTTCACTCCACAGGGTATGTATTTTCTCACAGGAAATAAAAATATGTATTATTGTTTCCAAATTGTTTTTACAAATCCCACATCTGTCGGTAGTTTTAATAATGATTTTTTTAAGGTAGTATCCAATTGGAAGAATTTTGTGTAAAAATCTAAATTGAAGCCATTGTACAGAAGAATCTTTGGTAGTTTTAAAACAAATCTTAAAAATGTCATATACAGTAAGATCTTCAACATTATAATCTGTTAGATCTGTTTTCCATCTGGTTACAGCAATTGGAACAACCACATTTTCATTCAAAACATTGTAAATAATTGTTGTACACTTTTCATGGAGTATAATTTTTTGGGGAAAAAATGGTATACATGGATTAGGATTTCTTGGAACAGAAGTCCTGTCAACGTTAGACATTTTGAAAAACTTAAAAATTGCTGATTTAACACTGTTGTTTTGCATTATACATATATTCTTGAGATTGTATTTACATTAAATTCTTCATAATTTAAAAAATTACAATTTTTATCATAAAAATCTTGTATGACCTTTACAACATTCTTGTACCAGGTTTTTATGAAAACGTATTTATTTGCTATGAGTATTTTTGAATTGTACCACACCGGAGAATTTAAAAGATTATCTTTTGCCTTTGGGTGATCAATATAGGTAATAATAAAACATAACCATGAATTAAACACATCTTTCCAAAAATCATTTCACTTGTATTTAAGTTTGTCGGGAGGGGGAGGCATATTTATTGTAATTTTACTCTAGTATATTATTCGGGGAGGGGGAGGAATTACAGACCTACCGACCTCCCTCCAAATCCACGTATGTTTTACATTTATGATCGAGAGTGAATCTTCTGAGAAATCATTCTTCCTAACACGGATTTCTTAATATATATCATTATGGTCTCTTAGTCATTTACCTTTTGTACATAACCATCAAATTGCCTGACGATACTGATGAGTACATCGACAATATCGACTGTCTACAATGTATATGTAGATATATGTAATATGTATTGCATATGTTGCTCTGCTTTGAATTTGTATTTCGTTTTATGGATTTTTCAGATGGTTGACAGTTTATTATTATCATTTTTCATGCATGCCACTTGTAATTATTACAATCGGGAAAAGCTAACGCGGGTTATGTATTTTTTCTACAATGTCGCTACCTTCATATCCCGAATGAATCACCAAAGAAAGCATTTTATTGTTTAAAATGTCAATGACCACGGAAAGCGGAGTCTCGAATTTCCTCTAAACAAAGTTTACATCAATAAACCTTTTCTTAATATAATTTACAGGCAGACGTTGTTGAGAAGTAAGATAAATCTAGAGCAAATATCTAATGAAGGAAATATCCGACCAGGAATGAAACCCGGGACCCACAAGTTTCTAGTAAGAAGTTTAAATGTGGTCTGTCCCCACTAAGAAATTCGGGTGAGAGAGAGAGAGAGAGAGAGAGAGAGAGAGAGAGAGAGATTAGTGTTGGTAACAATGAACTGCATTCATCAGTTCATTGGATTGCGAGGTATGAATTCCTACTCTCCACGGGAAAGAAGACGACAAATTGCAAATCAATTTTACAAAGAAGCTAGGCCATTGCTAGTGTTACTATGCCTGTAAGTTTGAATTTTATCAGCATCATAACTCCCGCTGAGAACAGCCAACACTTAAATGACCAGTTACAAAAATGGTCAAATTGACCATAGCAATATTTATCATTGAATGATAAATATTGCTAACATTTCTACATGCAGCAATCTTACCATTTATTTTCAAATAAATGCTCCAGAAAAAACTAAAATTTCAATCAACAAGGACTATGTGCGGTATGGTCAAACATCTGCCCCCAAATTTAACCAATTTTTAAATAGTGTCGTATAAAAATCAAAACTTTATCAATCATTGTACAGTGGACGCCTATCACTTTATTCTTGATTTTAGTCATCATTGCCCACTCGCTATTTATCTATGACGTCAACTAAATGACCTAATTCCTGCAAAGGACTATGTGCGGTATGGTCAAATATCTGCCCCCGATTTCATAGTATCGTATAAAAATGAAATCTTCACAAATCATTGTAAAGAGGATGCCTATAACGTTAATAATGATTTTAGTCATCATTGCTCACTCCCTGTTTATCTATGACGTCACCTAAATGACCTAATTCCCGCAAGTTTGCAAACAAATGAAGATATTCTCATTTTTGCTCTATATTTTGCATTCGGAAGTATAGAGCGCAGGTCTGCTCAAGTGCGATTTTAACATATGTTTTTCTTCAGATAGTTATACATATTATACTAAAAAATGGTACTTGAGCAAGCCAGCGCTCGATGTTTCCCAGTCGAATAACCATCGGAAAACACCCATATTTTGCTACAAAACATCAATTTATCAAAATAATGCAATATTCATGACGTCATTTCTACATTATGACGTCACTGTGGTGATAACCTTTTACACCTTTATTTCCAATATGATTTTAACTACCTTTCACCTTATTTTAAAGCTCTTTCTAAAACTTTGATTTTGGGGGCAAATATTGCATAAAACCGCACTTAGTCCTTTGTAAACAAATGAAAATATTTGTCTGCTTGGTCTGCTCAAGTAAGATTTAAACATATATTTTTCTTCAGATAATTATACACTTTATACTAAAAATGGTATTTGAGCAAGTCTGCGCTCTATGTTTCTCAGTTGAAAACCCGTTGGAAAACACCCATATTCTGCTACAAAACGTCAATTAATCAAAATTAGGCAATCTTCTTGACGTCATTTCTACATTATGACGTCACTGTAGTGATAACCTTTTACACCTTTATTTTCAATATGATTTTAACTATCTTTCACCTTATTTTAAAGCTCTCTATAAACTTTGATTTTGGGGGCAAAAAATGCATAATTACGCACATAGTCCTTTCTAAAGGGAGCACTTGATATTTTGAATTGTATTTGTATGACATCATACCAATCCAGAATAAATGCAAAATAAATGCATTGAATCTGCATTTCTCAAAACAATCCTAATTAAGTCGTTTCTAAATAAATGGTTTTTAGCCTGTTGAAATGTTTTCAATCAAAAATAAATGCACTTTCAATTTTAAATGCATTTTCAAGACAAAAAAAATCCAATTTCAATGCTAATATAGCATATCTTTTGCTAAGGGTTGTTTATTGATAAGAATATACGTTTTCTAGATTTTCCCCAACGTAAGGACCCTGGACGTTGTGAGGATGCTAGCTTTTATGATAAATAACAAGTAAGTTTTAATCAACTATTGGAGAATATTACGAAGTACTGAAACAAGTTAAATATTTTAACATATCTTAAGAACTTTTTTAGTAAAGTATAATTTCTGCACTTCAATATCAAAACCAGAGGGGTTAACCACCCTGTTTAAATCATCCCGTATATTTCAAGTTTCCAAAGAATTCTCTCGTGGTCAACTTTTGGGGGTGCGTATTATACATTAATGCGTAGGGGGTACGTATTATACATTAGTGCGTATTATACACGATAACTTATGGTATTTGCTGTATAATATTATTTTATTTAAGTTATACATGTCCTGGTGTGTAGCATTGTGTCGTCTCTTTATAGGTTTCAAGTGTATGATACACAGAGATATAGTGGATGAAGTCAAGAAAAAACAAAAGACATATTATGTGGTAAAGTATTTATGAATTTTTCATATATAGATATGAATTTTTATAAGGGAGTTAATCTTTTTGTTTCTTGGTCACTCAGGAGACCTATTGGAATCAGTCTTCTATCGTTGTGTTCATTCATAGACATCATAGTTTACAGCTCTTAAATAGGTATGAGGGCAGTAGTCATTGTGTTAGCCCTGGGGTAAGAACTGTTGCCCGAGTGCATAGGCCGAGGATAAACATCAATTTTTTACCAAATTATTGACAAAGGAACTATTGCCCTCATCCTCATTTAGGATAAATGAGCCAGGGTAAGTGAAAATTCTAGTCATAGGCCACAGTCAGATACTCAGCCAGGGTAATGGGGGGGAGCCAGTCATAGACAACAGTCAAATACTCAGTCAGGGTAAGGGGAAAGCCAGTCACAGACCAATAGCCAATAGTCAAATGACTTCATATATCATTTGATGTGTTCCTTTTTTTAAACACATTTGATAATTAGGTGAGAACGAAATTAAGAGAAAAAGCAGAAGAACAGTACATTTATGAGAGAGTAAATATTGAAAGACAGATTGACAGAGGGAGGGAGAGAGAAAAATCAGGAGTACATGTCACAGAGAGAAAGAGAGAGAAAGAGATTACTGGAAAATGTTTGTATAACATTTCTGAGAGAGAGAAAGAGAGAGGGAAATTTCATGTTTCACATGGAAACCAAGAGAGAGAGAGAGAGAGAGAGAGAGAGAGAGAGAGAAAAAAAGTACATGTTAGAAAGTCTTTGAGAGAGAGAGAAGAGAGAGAGAAAATTTGTCTAAGAGAAAAAAAAGAAAGCATAAGTACATCTCCAAAGAGAGAGAGAGAGAGAGAGAGAGAGAGAGAGAGAGAGAGAGAGAGAGAGAGAGAGAGAGAGACTGACAGAGGACATGTTTAGAGAAAAAGTTTGAGAGAGATACTATTAGATATATAAGCAAAAAAAATTAGAGAGAAAAAGAGAGCAGTACATATCAGAGAGAAAGGGAGAGAGAAAAAAAGAGCAAGAACACATGTTTCGAGAGAAAGTCAGAGAGGTATAGAGCAAAACTTTGTTTCAGAAAGATTGACAGAGAAAGCAAGCAATAGTACATATCAGAAAGGGAAGAGAGAGAATGAGAAAGGTAAAAAGCAAAAGTACATCTCTTTCTCAGACATATACCCTTGCTCTCAGTTTTGCAAAAGAGAGGGAGAGAGAGAAAGAGACATGTTAACATGTAAAAGCTAACATGTTAAGCAGAAAAGTTATAAGAGAGAGAGAAAAAGAAAAAAAAAGCAGAGAATATTGGAGGGAGAGAAAGCAAAAGAAGGAAAGCAAGAAGACACTATTAATAGGAAAAAAACCCAGAGAGAACACAGAGAAAACAAGTTTATCAATTAATGTGTGAGAGAAAACCAGAAAGCAAACGTTCCTGAAATGGGTTAGAGAGATGAAGGTTGAGAGAGCAAGGGTACATGTTTAACTTAGAAAATCAAAGAGAGAGAGGGAGAGAGTGGCCAAAAGTACATATTTAGCAAAAAAAAGTCTTATACAGTGAGTGAGAGACAGAGATAGAAAGAGAGAGATAGCAAGTGTATGTCTGAGAAAGAGCGTAAAACTTTGTAGAGAAAGAAAGAGTGTGGTTAGATGTTTAGTAGAGAATGTCATTTCCTCCTCCAAAATTATTCAGCTTAACATGTACCGGTATGCTTGTTTCTCTCTCTCTCTCTCTCTCTCTCTCTCTCAGATTTTTCTACTCAATACGTACAGTACTCTTGCTCTCCGAGCAGTGTTAAGGTGTCTCCAGGAGCTTAAATAGGCTGAAAAATGAATTTATTTATTTAAATTAGCAAACATTTACCTCAACCGGGAGTATTCCTTAAAATCTGAATAACATATATTTACAATAATGTTAAACGTTATATTTGATGCATTTTTGTGAAGTCATATGTAAATCATTGTCACGTAACGAGCGTATCCTAACATTGCAAATTAAATCGCATCGGGGCAGGTGATTAATGTCATAAAATCATAAATATTTTAAAAGAAAAATCCTTTAATATGCCATATACATGTAACTTGAGGTTCTTGCTTGGGCTTGAAATAGAAACTTCGTTTATTAAAGATATTGTTAAAACAATTCATCAAATCATAAAAAGAATGCATATTTTACAACTGAAAAGCAATCTACATAAAATTGGGGTATATCAGTCGGTTTCCAAGCATGATTCACATCACTAACTATTAATATCTTCTACAAACTTTACGTAAAATATTTTACAAATTATATTGATCTTTAACCTGCACCAAGCCGTCTTATACTTGCATTAAGATTTCTTCATTCAGTTGTTTACATCAAGCATGGGGAGTCTTTTTAATTGAAGCGAAGCTTTCAGGTCAAGATCTAGTAAATGAAAGATGCCTACAGGTTTATAAAATTTCAGATATAAATTCTTTTCATGATGCTTCATAACAATAGCTTTGTTTCATAGGCTGTACCAGGGCTTAAATTTTTGGTAGACACAATGAAAAATCATGTTTTTAAACAACCATTTTCTATGAAATATGAAGGATAAAAGTAGCAAATCTTGGAGTTTTCTCCATTTTTTACTAATAAAATATATCTAGAATGCCTACAGTCTCTCCAAAAACGGCATCTAACAAGCTCTTGACTTCCTCTTTGATGTGATGTCAAATTGAATATTATCGGGATTACTTTTCCCATGATTGAACGCAAAATGTCAGGAAAATGTTAAATTTTCTACATAACTCCTTTAAAGCCGTAAAGTACAGGAAAATGATTCTTCAAATCAATTATGACGTCATAATAGTTCTATCACCAAAAAGACACTCTGGAATCATTCACTAGATCTTTACCTTAAATCAGCCAATTATTTGATACTGATTATAAATATGAATGAATTATATACGTCTAGCATTAACGTCAGCATCTACAGAAAGGGAATCATTTAAATAAGCAGTTTTATTACTGTTTCAATATAATTCACTTTTAACGTTGCGATATGCTCCATGAAAAATATCGAATGGAATGCAGATCATGACGTCAAAATTGATTATGACGTCATATTGTATGAAGTACAGACATTTGACTTTCTACACAATACTGTTGAAAGCCATAACCTACCTGCATCTCTGTCTTTTTTCCTCTGCTACCCATTCTTTTTTAGATATGTAGATATGTACCCTTGCTTTCTCTTTGTCTTGTTTTTAGCTCACATGAACAAATCTAGAAGGTTAAGTGAGCTTTTCTCTACTAACCATTTATTCTTTTGGACATTTCTTGGAGTCTGACTGAGAAAAAGAGAGAGGGAAAGCAGTTATAAACATTACTATCTTATCTTATTATAAAATCATCAGAGAAATTTTGAAAGAGAGAGAGAAAGAAAGAAGGGAAAAATGGGAGGGAAAAAGTACAAGTCTGAAAAAAGATAGACAGAGAGAAATAAGAAAAAAGTAAAGAACAAGAGTATTTATCTCAGAGAGAGAGAGAGACAGACAGACAGACAGACAGACAGACAGACAGAGGAGAGAGAAATAGAAGAAGAGAGGAGGTTAATGTTTAAAATGTTAAGTAGAAAAAGTCACACACAGAGAAGGAGAGAGTTAAAGAGAGTGAGCAGAAAAAAACTCTTAGAGAGATAGATTAAAAAAAATAAAAATAAAACAGGAGGTCAGTAAAACCCGTTTAGTACGAACACATATATAGCGAATTCTCGGATATAGCAACGTTTGTTTGAGTCCCCTGTAAAATTCTTAACAATGCTTTGCAAAATTTAATGATTATAACGAATTCGGATATAACGAATTTACGGATATAGCGAACTAATATTGAGTCTCGTAGCGGTGAATAATAGCAAAATTTAACACTTTTACAACGAATTTCTTTACAGTTTAAAAAGTTTGCACTACCATTTAACATAATAGTTTGAATGCTTTTTTATTCATATAATTTTTCCAATTCACAATCCGATTATCTAAGGTATCAGAGTAATGTAATTTTTGTTTTAAGCCTCAACTAGCAAAAATTATTGTCTAGTGAAAGTAAACATGTATATAGTGAATTCGCTATAGTTATTATTACGAATTCGTTATACGTATAACGAATTACGGATATAACCAAGTAAATTCATTGGTCCCTAAGACTTCGCTATAACCGAGTTTTACTGTACATGTTAAACAGAAAGAATGAGAGAGAGAGAGAGAGAAAGAGAGTACATGTTTAGCCTAGAAAGTCTCACCCACTCCCTCATCCATTTTTTCTCTCCTTTTTCTCTCACTCCTCTCTCTCACACACACACATATCAATCAAATTTTAAGGTATTTATTTAACAAGTTGAGTGTTTCTGTGACAGAGCCAGAATGATAAATCATTATCTATATGATCATCACATCTCTTTGTAGAACAAATTTCTTTAAAGTAACAAATCAAAAAATTTATATGAATTTGATATAAATATGTAGATAAATGTGGTTACTTCATTTAAAATACTTTATTTTTGTATTGAACAGGTTGTGATATTGAGACCTAATCCCTCCACACAATGGAAACAACAAGCACTCCAAGTAAAGTACATCAGTGTTGTAAGTGTCCGGGGGACACAGAGTACTGTTGTGTATCGTGTCCATGTGATCTGTGTCCCCAGTGTAAAGAGAACCATGTAAAAGATCTCCAAACAATAGACCATGATGTTGTGTCATATCGTGATAAAATCAACTACATCTCAACACAAGAGATTTGTGCGAGACATCCTAGCCATGTTTATACAAAATACTGTGAACTTTGTCAAGTTCCTTTGTGTAATTCTTGTTTTGGACATAACGCCCATGGATTGCCAAGAAGATTAAGAAAAAGAAGACGCAAGATAGAGAGTATACAAGAAGCATATCAAACAAAGCGACAACAACACAGAGGAACCATTCACACCATCAGAAGTGAAGCTCTCTTTTACAGACCTGTTCTCCTGCCACAAATCAAATCTGATTTCAAAACCTGTCAAACAGAATTCTCCCTCTATGAATCAGAGATGTTCACAAAGGCCCAGACACTGAAGCATCTCATTGACTATATACAAAAAGATTTCATGTGTAATGTGTTTTGTGACTTTAATTTCAAACACAGATGTTTAAAACAGCAGAAAGAAATGATCAGACATATTGTCAGCCTACAGAGATATGTATACATATATGAACAGAGGAGAGTAATCAGACCGCTATAATTCCTCTCCTCCCTAAAGACAGCCCTCTCCCAGATACATCTTAAACTCCACACCAGCCAGCTCTCCATGACTGAGTCACTCAACAAGGAGGATGTGATGGAGTCACTGAGTGCAATCCAAATCACAGAGAGAGGAAACCGACGCGTAGGAAACAAGTGGCTGCTGAAACTGACGTCTGGTGCTGAGCTCCATCAATCTCTTACAGTGACAGGTGTTGCTCGTTGTTATCACATTTCCTGTGTGACATCAGACCTGGTCTTAGTCAGTGATAATAGAAAAAAACTAATCTTGACAGACACAACAGGTGTCCCTCTACATTGTGTGGAGGATTCATGTAGTGAATTATATGGATTACACACAGTGAACAGTGAGAGTCAATTGATTTATATAGATTGGGAATATGACATCATTAAACTGTCGAAGGATATGAATACAACCACCACATTTATAGAGAGAACAGACTCTACATGGAGACCACGGTGTGTGTACTGGTCCCCGTCAACTAGGAATCTACTGGTCGGAATGTATGATTATGAGTCAGAGACTGTAACAGGCAAGGTAACAGGCAAGGTAACCAGGTACAACCAGAGCGGACAACTGACACAGACCATAAACCACGACAACACGGTTTTGGGACTGTATAGTAAACCTAACTATATAACAGAGAACAACAATTGGGATATCGTGGTGTCTGACTGTAACGACTTTGAGTCTGGTGCTGTAGTGGTGACAGAGCATGGAGGAAGACATCGTTTCTCCTACACAGGACATCCATCAGGATCACGACTACGGCCACTTGGAATCTGTACTGACGCGTTGTTACACATCTTGTTGTGTGATGGTGACACAAAAACAGTTCATATGTTGGACAAGGACGGTCAGTTCCTGTCACATCTACTGACAGAATCACAAGAGATGGGTCAACCATGGAGCCTGAGTTATGATGTCAACACTCACCGTCTCTGGGTCGGATCATACAACAAGGTGTGTGTCTACAGATATATCACCAGACAGGACGCTCTGACAGGTAAGTATGAATCATTATCATTGATGTAGTATATATGTGTTAGGTATCATACAGGTTTCAATAAGATCTAAGTATACCTTTGTTACTTTTGTTATATCACACAAGTCATATTAAATTGTTAATTCAGTTTACATCTATTTCATTGTAATTGTAATTCATATATTAGTTATACGTCCATGTAATTGTTATTCATGATAACAAGTATGTACATGTTACCATAGGTAGTTTACTGTTCAAACTAATGTAAATAAGAAGATACAACCGTTATCATGGCTACAAAAATTAAGTTATACAAGAGGAATTAATTGTAAGTAGTTAAATGAGTTGGATAATTATTTAATCAGAGTATTTGATTAACTTAATCTACTTCTTGTAACTTTACAGGATTAGAACTCTATGTTTGATGTTTGTAGATCAAAGTCGGGTGATGGAGTCACTGAGTGGAATGCCAACCCCAGGGACAGAAAAACCACAGCAAAGAAACCAGTGTCTGCTGAAACTGATGTCTGTTCCTGAGTTCCATCAATCTCTCACAGTGACAGATGTTGATCGTTGTTATCATATTTCTTGTGTGACATCAGACCGGGTCTGGGTCAGTGATACAGAAAACAACCTCATGTTGACAGACACAACAGGTGTCCCTCTACATCGTGTGGAGGATTCACAAGGTGCTTTAGGATTACACACAGTAAATAGTGAGAGTGAACTGATTTATATAGATAGGAATTATAACATCAACAAACTGTCAAAGGATATGAAAACAACCACCACATTTATAGAGAGTACAGACTCTTCATGGGAACCACTGTGTGTGTACTGGTCCCCGTCCACTGGGGATCTACTGGTCGGGATGCGTTATATACATATAAAGACAGGCAAGGTAACCCGGTACAACAAGAGCGGACAACTGATACAAACCATACAGCATGACAACACAGGACGGGGACTGTGTAAACCTAACTATATAACAGAGAACAACAATGGGGATGTCGTGGTGTCTGACTATGGCTATCCGTCTGGTGCTCTAGTGGTGACAGAGCGTGGAGGAAGACATCGTTTCTCCTACACAGGACCTCCATCAGGATCAGTACTAGAGCCATTGGGAATCTGTACTGACGCGTTGTCACACATCCTGGTGTGTGATGGTAACACCAAAACAGTACAGATGTTGGATCAGGACGGTAAGTTCCTGTCACATCTACTGACAGAATCACAAGAGATGGGTGAACCATGGAGCCTGAGTTATGATGTCAACACTCACCGTCTATGGGTCGGATCACAGGACAACAACAAGGTGTGTGTCTACAGGTATATCACCAGACAGGACGTTCTGACAGGTAGGTCTGAGTCATTATTATTCAAATTAGTTAGATATAGATAACTAAGACACACAGTCTGTGTTAATTATCAGTCAATAAGATACATGTAAGACATGTTTATCTGTGTGATTGTTTGTCAATATGAAGTGCTTATTGTTACAAGGTTAGCTGTATCTACCAGTCATTTGAATTAATTGTTTTTGAATCCAAAATAAATAAAATTTAAGTGCACATTTTCATCAATTAGAGTTAAGTCACTTGTCATTGTATTTAGTTAATTAAAATACAGGACATTGTAATTGATTAATCATATTTTTATTTTTTTATTTTTTTTTTATTTTTTTTTTCATATATATTTATAGTGACACAGGTAGTTGTAATTTGCTGTGTTACAAGTCACGTAAATTAAATTAATTTAATTAATTACATAACTATTCAAGAATGTGTCAATGTAAATGTTTTAAATTTATTTGTAGATGTAGCTCTGTCTTCCATATAATGTATGATGTTAATTAACAGCTAATCAATCCCTTGTTGTAGATGAACACAGACCCCGTCCTGATGAGGAAACCATGTTTAGCTCAACATCAGCTGTAGAATGGAGATAGCTTGGATATTGACAGGTTGTAAATGTTTCTGTACAAATCTAGTCTGCTCTCAAAACCACACATGTTGTTTGTCACTTTGTTAAACATCTGCAGCTGAAATTGACCTGTGTATAATTTCCATGGACTGTAATACTGACTCCTGTTTTTTTTCACACTTTGTGATTATCTACATGGCTGTTTGTTTTTGAGTGTAGAATTAAATGGAATGGAAATGGCTTGCAAATACAAATTAAAAAATAATTATTAAATGATTAATTAATAATACTTAGTCTTTAGATTTATCCTTGTTTCTTTTTTCAGCATTAGATATGAAGAGTGCTATTGAATACAAACATTGTGGATTCCTGACCATGGTTTTCTATTTAAAGTATCCAACACATGGTGGAATCAGACAATATATTTAATTCCTAAAGAGATGGATACCAGCATCTTATTCAGTAATGAAACGGACCATGTGTTTGCAGCTCTACGCCAACTTTTTGAATTATGTAACTGATCGTGTGTTTCTAGTTCTACACAAACTTATTCAGTGATGTAACGGACCGTGTGTTTATAGCTCTACACAAACTTATTCAGTGATGTAACGGACCGTGTGTTTATACCTCTTCACAAACTTATTCAGTGATGTAACAGACCGTGTATTTTAAACTATTTATGGCTCTACACAAACTTATTCAGTGGTGTAAGGGACTGTGTGTTTAAAGCTCTACACAAACTTATTCAGTGATGTAACGGACCGTTTGTTTACAGCTCTACGCAAACTTATTTAGGGATGTAACCAGTCTATACGGACTCCCAAAACGGAGTCAACGGAAGTGAATTTCTGCAAGCATTTTGGACTCCGTTTTGGGAGTCTACGCATGCACACTGGTACAAAATATGGCGATTTTTCGATAAAAACATGGGGTGAACAAGAAATCGTCTTGCAAAGTGCTGCATGTGTTGGCAGACTTCTGTCATGTTGTAAATTTTGAATAATTTGGGTGGGTGACAACTTGTAAATTTTGTATTTACACCCACCCAGTAATTTCAAAATTTACAACATGACACTTCTAACATGTTTTAAAAGACCCAGGATATAATTTACTATCGATCGTATTGGACATTTTCGGTTGGGTGAACATTTACTACGACTTGCAATAATCGATAAATTGTATGGAACCCTAAAAACACTAAAATTCTGCATGTATTTCGCATAAATGTTTTTGAAATGCTGCACTTTTTCAATATGGCAAATAAATAATGTTTTCATGTCCAAGTTCATAATCATACACTAAAAGCCAATTGAATTTAGATAAAAATTACAACACAAAAACATTTTATTCTATTGAAAGCTACATGTACATGTATATGTAACAAGGCTTACTGCTTTCTTCATCGGAACTAACTCCCAGTGGAGTGAAGTGGAAGAGATGTTTGTCAATAATTCTGTACATCCATGTACATGTATTCATTTTATGAAATAACTTGCAAAATTCCCGATTCTTACGTTGATATTGTTCGTGATTTGTTTGAGTTTCAAAGCGATGCAATCCCGGCACGTCACCTGATTACGTCAAACAACAGAGCACTGCTCTTCTTAATTTGGTTGAGATGTTACTCTACATATCATATGCTGACATCTTTATTTAAAATTAGTGTAACAACAGTGAAAGAGGAATAATCATATCTTATCGAGTTATTTCATGTGTATTGTTTTTAATTTGTATCTTGGCCAACCATAAACAAATGGGGGCAGATGTTAATTGTTTGGCAAAATTGTCATCTGCAGTAGGTGCAATAGATGGAACATCCTTTAAAATATACAGACCAAAGACAGACCCTAAGAACTTTATCATTCGGATTAAAGACATTTTTATGCTATTCACGCACAGATTGTACATGCATTGACAATTCGTGTAAAATACGGCATATTCGGTTTGGATTTCCAGGTCCAAATGATGCCAAGCAGTACGCCCTCCTACCTACCTTTGTCGGAAGAGAACTCCCCTTTCCTGAGGAGTGCGTTTTACTTGCCGATAAAGTTTACTCGAATAGTTATCCAATTGGGACTTCGTTCACTGAACAGCAAATAAATAGAGAAACACCACAGGTTAGACGAAAATACAACATAATTATATCATCGAACAGAGGTCAACCGCAAAACTGAAAGCCTATGAAACAATATATTGTTATTGTTCCCTTGTTTTATTTGGGGGGGGGGCATTGCTGTCTATGTGTGTGCAAAATGCTTAAGGTATATTAAGTTGTCATAAAATCTAAATGATTCATTTCATATACATATACCTATAGCTAGGCCAGACTTTATACATTTTTTTGCGGTATACAACGAGCGCATTGTTGGTGTAAGAATGTTATCGCCATATATTTTGTGAAACTGTTGTCATATCGTAAATTTTGAAATTACCGGGTGGCAGTAAATACAAAATTTACAAGTTGTAATGTTTTAAATTTTGTATATACTACCACCCAGTTAATGCAAAATTTACAAAACATTGTACACTTTTAGTGAGAAGTGCACTCCAAGTTCATCCAACCGAAAATGTCCATTTGCACGAAATAGGAGTTTATTTGCACTTAAGAAAGTTATTTCTCTTCGAAGTTGGACGTTTGGATGATGCTTAAAAAGTGATATTTTTGTGTTTTTCATGGAATTTAATCGTAAATAAAACGTAAATTCCATTAAATTTTACTTCTTTCGTATTGTGTTACAATTTAAAATCACCAAACATACAAATTGATAAGTGCGTAAACGAAAAAAGCTTCGATTTCTAACAAAAACTGGTTGCTCTAGCGTCTTTTTGGTAAATAAAAAATAGGATTGGTTGTTCAAAAGCCCAGAAAATAAAACAAATTGTCACTCTAGATACAAGAACTCTTCAAATTGAACTGATAATTATCATCAAAACAATTATAATCGCTCGCGGCATTTGCGAAGTTAGAAAACCATGTTAAATACATAATTATTCAAGATAATTGAATAATTTAGCATGAAAAAGATTAAAATGAGACTATACTTTTAACGAACAATGATAAATAAACATATCCAAGCGTTAAATTTATTTCAAAACAGTTTTAGTCGTGCGTGATCGAAGTTTTGGGTGAATTTTTCATTTAAAAAATTAATCTTACGTAATACAAGTAAACGGTTATGAACATATGACACATAAACGTTCAGAAATGTTTTTGAAAGTTTAGAATTAATTTGTGTCGTGTTTTTGGCCAATTTTAGAGATTTATTTAGAACTAAGGCGCATAACTCGCACGTTGTGTACATTAGAAACGCCATTTTACCGCAATGCATGATGGAGCCCAAGACTCCGTTTTGGGAGTCCCGTCTAGACTAGTAACGGACCGTGTGTTTATTATAATAGCTCTACGCAAACGTATTAAGGGATGTAACGGACCGTGTGTTTATAACTCTACGCAAACTTATTCTGTGATGTAACGGATCGTGTTTTTATAGCTCTACGCAGACGTATTCTGTGCTGTAACGGACCGTGCGTTTACAGCTCTTCACAAACTTATTGAGTGATGTAACGGACCGTGTGTTTACAGCTCTTCACAAACTTATTGAGTGATGTAACGGACCGTGTGTTTACAGCTCTACGCGAACTTATTTAGGGATGTTATGGACCGTGTGTTTATAGCTCTACGCAAACTTATTTAGGGATGTTACGGACCGTGTGTTTATAGTTCTTCACAAACTTATTCAGTGATGCAAGGAGCCGTGTGTTTATGGCTCTACAAAAACTTATTCAGTGATGAAATGGACAGTGTGTTTATAACTCTACACAAACTTATCCTGTGATGTAACGGACCGTGTGTTTATAGTTCAACACAAACTTATTGAGTTATGTAACGGACCTTGTTTTTAGCTCTACACAAACTTACTCAGTTATGTAACGGACCTTGTTTATAGTTCTACACAAACTTACTCAGTTATGTAACGGACCTTGTGTATAGTTCAACACAAACTTATTGAGTTATGTAATGGACCTTGTTTATAGTTCTACACAAACTTATTCAGTGATGTAACGGACTGTGTGTTTATAGTTCAACACAAACTTATTGAGTTATGTAACGAACCTTGTTTATAGTTCTACACAAACTTATTCAGTGATGTAACGGACTGTGTGTTTATAGTTCAACACAAACTTATTGAGTTATGTAACGAACCTTGTTTATAGTTCTACACAAACTTACTCAGTTATGTAACGGACCTTGTTTATAGTTCTACACAAACTTACTCAGTTAAGTAACGGACCGTGTGTTTATAGCTCTACACAAACTTATTCAGTGATGCAAGGAGCCGTGTGTTTATGGCTCTACAAAAACTTATTCAGTGATGAAATGGACAGTGTGTTTATAACTCTACACAAACTTATCCTGTGATGTAACGGACCGTGTGTTTATAGTTCAACACAAACTTATTGAGTTATGTAACGGACCTTGTTTTTAGCTCTACACAAACTTACTCAGTTATGTAACGGACCTTGTTTATAGTTCTACACAAACTTACTCAGTTATGTAACGGACCTTGTGTATAGTTCAACACAAACTTATTGAGTTATGTAATGGACCTTGTTTATAGTTCTACACAAACTTATTCAGTGATGTAACGGACTGTGTGTTTATAGTTCAACACAAACTTATTGAGTTATGTAACGAACCTTGTTTATAGTTCTACACAAACTTATTCAGTGATGTAACGGACTGTGTGTTTATAGTTCAACACAAACTTATTGAGTTATGTAACGAACCTTGTTTATAGTTCTACACAAACTTACTCAGTTATGTAACGGACCTTGTTTATAGTTCTACACAAACTTACTCAGTTAAGTAACGGACCGTGTGTTTATAGCTCTACACAAACTTATTCGATGATGTAACGGACCGTGTGTTTATAGCTCTACACAGACTTATTTAGTGATGTAACGGGGCGTGTGTATATAGCTCTTTACAAACGTATTAAGGGATGTAACGGACCGTGTGTTTATAGCTCTAACCAACTTATTCAGTGATGATAACAAACAGTGTGTTTATAGCAAACTTATTGAGTGATGTAACGGACCGTTTGTTTATAGCTCTACGCACTCTTATTCAGTGATGTAACCGACCGTGAGTTTTTAGCTTTTCGCATACTTATTCAGTGATGTAATGGACCGTGTGTATAAAGGTCTACGCAAACTTATTCAGTGATGTAACGGACCGGGTGTTTATAGCTCTATATACATAACCTGTTATTTAAGGTTATTTTTTTTTTCTTTATCTTTTTGTCTGTCACCTTGAAGTATTTGAAAATATTTTTAGAGAATTTGACAAATACAAACAACAATTATAAATATGGGAATGTTTGATCAATGTTAAAATAATTTAAGGTAACTCCGTACCTATAAAATCATGGGTTCAAAGTTAAAAACTTAACTTTCTTTTAACTTATTGGACTTGAATTTTATAAAAAAAATAAATAAAATATATATGTATCCATACTATTTAAGATGTAAGGTAATGAAAACCAAAGGCTGAAATTATCATCTGAAAATCACACTTTTTTTTGTTTACATTAGAAAAATTATAGCATTTAGATATATCACTTAGAGAAAAGTAGAAAAGAGTTATTTCCCTTTGTCATTATTGAATTATGTCGAATATAAGGATGAAAAACGCTTATTAAATATATCCAAGTAAACAATGATTTGACTTTTTGATGCGCACCTATTATAACATGAAAATTACAAATCTACTTGCAAGAATTTTATTGAATTCATGGTTTATGTAAAATGACGCCACAGGAGGGTGAATTTACTTTAAATTTCATAATTGTAGCTGATAGATATGATATTGGTCATTGAACTGAGTTAGCAAAATTTAATAAAGGGATGACTTTTATGTATATTTTTTATATACGGTATATACAGAATTACACCTTAATTTAGTAAGTTAAATGGCACATTGCTAAAAACCAATCCATCTTGGGCACAACTTGTTCAATTTATTTAAGTTTATCGTTAATATATTAAAAATTGAAATTTAAATATATAAGTTAATTTAATGTTGTTCGAACTGAAGTACAAACTGTTCCTGTGGCCCCAGTACAACAACAGTTTATCAATGACATTTCTTGATATGAGAATACAATTCAATGTTAATATTGATTTTAACGTCATCTCTGAAATGAAAGTCAAATCAGCCTCTTTTTCAGTGGTGCAGTTTTTTGTATGCACAGATACTGCATTTTGCGCTTCATGTTATGTTTTAGCTCACCTGAGCTGAAAGCTCAAGTGAGCTTTTCTGATCACATTTTGTCTGTCGTCTGTCTGTCTGTCCGTCTGTCTGTAAACTTTTCATATTTTCAACATCTTCTCAAGAACCACTGGGCCAATATCAACCAAACTTGGCACAAAGTATCCTTAGCCTAAGCAGATTCACAGAAGTGAAAATTAAGGACCACGCCCTTTTGCAAAGGGAGATAATTAGGAATTAAATCTTCTTTTCATGAACAATGAGACCAGGAAAGCTAAAACTTGTGTTGAAGCATCTTCAGGTAGTGTAGATTCAATGTTGTGAAAATCATGACCCCTGGGGGTAGGGTGGGGCCACAATCGGGGGTCAATCAGCCAGGAAAGACGAAACTTGTGTGAAAGCAGCCTTAGGTAGTGTAGATTCAAAGTTGTGAAAATCATGACCCCCGGGGTAGGGTGGGGCCACAATCGGGGGTCAATCAGCCAGGAAAGACGAAACTTGTGTGAAAGCAGCCTTAGGTAGTGTAAATTCAAAGTTGTGAAAATCATGACCCCCGGGGTAGGGTGGGGCCACAATCGGGGGTCGAAGTTTTACATATGAATATATAGTGTAAATTTTTAAGAATCTTTTTCTCAGAAACTATTAAGCCAGGAAAGCTGAAACTTGTGGGGAGGCATCCTCAGGTAGTGTAGATTCAAAGTTGTGAATATCATGATCCCCAGGGTTAGTGGGGGTTCGCAGAGGATGAACATATTGAAATGAAATTTGAAATACTGGTTTATCATGATAATATCTAGGTCAACTTCGATAATGGGTACGATCGAGCAATTTTCTACAGAGTTATGGCCCTTGGACATAGAAAAATTCCAGTTATTTGCAGTTTCCGTTCATTTTCGCCGCAGAGGATGAACATATTGGAATGAAATTTGATATACTGGTTTATCATGATAATATCTAGGTCAAGTTTGATAATGGGTATGATCGAGCAATTTTCGACAGAGTTAAGGCCCTTAGACGTAGAAAAATTCCAGTTATCTGCAGTTTCTCCTTATTTTCTTTGTGGATGTTTCCAAGGAAGGGGGCATAAGTGTTTCACAAACATCTCTTGCTGAGAACTGCAATACTCAGCATATGATATGACTATAAAATCATCCTGTTAGAAAAGGGACTAATGATTATTAACTTAAGAATATCCAGGGGAAAATGGATTTTATTTATACAGGATCTACATGTATTATTGTACATTGTCCAGATAGTTTGTATTATGACTCCATTAAGCTGAGTTTATCATACCTATTGTTCCTCAGGTGAGCGATGTGGCCCATGGGCCTCTTGTTCCCTAAAAAATCTCACTTATGATTCACATTTGATGAATATGAAAGTGAATAAAATACATCTAACTATCCATTTAGTTAATAGTTATATATCTTTTTACTAGTCAGACTTTTGTGAAATTTTCAAAAGAACAAGAAAACAATAATGGCTAGAAAAAATTATCAGAGCATTGTGTATATCCCTCAATATGATGACTCATCCTGTATAAATAGCAGGATATACATTTTATAAACAAAATGATTTGATTTTAAAAGGGGCATATATCTCCTCCAAAATCTATCATATCAAATTTTCCTGCAAGCATGCACGTCTATACTTATAAACGACAACAAAATTATAAATTGAAATGTGCAAAAACTCGCAAAAAATGATGGAATTAGGAATTACTAGTACTGGTATTATGCACATTTACAGAATATGTCCTAAAAACCTGCAAGGCTTTCCGTAATTCCGTGCAGCAGTTTGCGGGGAATTGTGCTTAGAAACTGTTCATTACTATATTAAATTAACGAAGTCGAATTGTTTATGGTAATATGAACATCTTCACATTGTTTACTAAACACCTACACTTGCCATGCTTTAGGTCACCACGGCCCTTTACGGAGACGTCACAGCCGCTCTGGGTGGGGGCTTTGGTGCCCGCTACACTTGTCTGGTTTCTACATGAACATCCTCCTACTTTTTACTTTAGTACAAGAGGTACAAGTCATATAAGCATATTTACATATACCGGTATACAAACCGTATGGAATGGATGAGCAAAGCTAGATCATTATGTTCGTGAGGAACAGACAATCTCAAAAACTTAAGAATATTTAGAATTTTTGGAAAGAAACACAAACATTGTGATTCTACAACAAATTAAAAACCTTAAGAGCATTAAATTGAACATGCAGTCTTTTCGAGCTAAGATGTGTCTTTGTAAACTGTTTAAACGACCAACCTCTATTGGGAGACGGTTTTTTGTTTTTTGTTTTTTGTTTTTTTTTTTTTTTACATCTCATGGATTTCGCAATACATGTTATTCGAAGTCTTCTTGAAATCTGATAATACGGACTTTGTTTTAATATTTCTGTTGGTGAGACTTTTACTAGAGGTGTAGATATAACTGTCTTATTCTTTAGGCTATTTATTTATGGAAGCACTTATCTATTTTACGCAATAAAAATTGTGATCCGACAATATATCTGTCATTCCTGTTGTGGTAATTATAATGGATACCTTACACCCACCGACTGGTGGTCTGGTTGTTTGGTGTACATGTAGTAAAACATATATATATATATATATATATATATATATATATCATTCTACATTACTTTTTCCATTTTCCGTGTATCAATCCCCCCCCCCCCCCGACAACAATAAGGAGTTTTGTTTGATTTGGAAAACATTTTGAAAAAGAAATTGTTTTTTAATTTGAATATTTTTTTACGTAGTTTGAACACTAAATCTGAATAAGAACGATTGATAACTTATAAATCAATAAGCATTCTGAGAGTAGAACCTTTGATACCAGACCTTGGACTTTTGCTAGGGTGTGACTATCTTTTTCTTGCATCATAACTAGTTTAAAATGAACCTGGTTTCAATTATTACACAGATTGCGTAGTCTTAGTTTAAAAGACAAACAAATCTTGATGATTTCAAAGAGCCATCGCTGAGTGGACAGCAATGAAATAGACAGACGTCACATCGTAATCCACAATTCAAGCTCCTCAAAAATGGTTCATTCTGATTGCTTACATTTTTGTCCCTAGCTACGCCACTGTCTTTGCTTACCAATGTGTGTCGGGGTACCTTTCTGTAAGTCACCCGTCACCCCTTCCAACAAGTAAGGGGATGAAACACCACCACCCCACCTACCTCCCGGCTGTTGGTTCGTCAGTTCTGTGGATTTCACCACCAGCAGACATTCATTGCAATTAACCGCTTTATTCTTATAAATTCAAATTTCACTTAAAGAGAATAGTCAGTTTTGAAGCCAACTGTATGCTGTCCTTCCCAATTTATTTTACATGTACCATAACGTATCCCATTCTAGGGTTATGATAGGTTGCATGATGTTTGTGCAGGTGCTTGAGGACAGGACAACCCCCCCCCCATTTTCCGTTAATTTTTAGATATTTTGAAGAGAGTTGCGATACCTTTAACTAATTTATACCTATGCCGAATCCACTATTTTAACAGAAAGCTGAATTAAATTCAAGGTACGTGTATACATAGCAAGGTACTAATGACTGTGAAGTACTGAGTATATAATTCGTTGTTTTGGCACACACACTTCGCCGTATTAAGCCAGAGAATTAGGGGCGATATCAGTCATAACTCATAAGGTATAAATATCAATTGATTTTATGTGAACGTTTATTGAGTAAATTCATAAAACTATTCTACCCTTGATTTTGATGTAATAGATATTAACAATTATCTAATTATTATTAGATACGCATATTTTACTTATAAAACCGTATCTGTCTAACTGACCCAGTGGCATATATTATATATCATTAGTTATGTGGTACAGGTATGTAGCTACATGTGATCTGTCCTGAAAAATTTAATCATTTTATTTCCAAAACTGATTTTTATACATGATTTCCCCTTTATGACATTTAGTTTATACGATATACGAACGTATTGTTTTATGGTTTGTGTTTTAAATATATATATATGATTCCCATATAGTGACCTAACTTAAGTGTTTTGTTATGGGAACTTATTTTTGCAAGAAACGTCTGAAATAAATTTTTTTTTTATAATTTCAAGTCCTGAAATAACCACCTTGATGAAGAGAATATTTGTTTACGGAACATTGAAAAATGGTCAGCCAAATCACTTCCGTTTGATGGATCCTGGTACAGGCACCACTTTATTCGTCGGTGTCGGACAGACCGTGGAGAAGTACCCGCTGGTGATTGAGAGATCCTGGAATATGCCTTGTCTCCTACAACGCCAGGAACTGGATGGGTAAGAAATGAGTCGTTGTACATAGTTTTCCCTCTAATTATAATTGCTGAGTACTAGAATTCTGAGCGTATTAAAAAAAACTGAATTTTACTAATTTGCCTTAAAGGCAGAATGATATCAATTTTGATACATGTAATTGTTTTAAAGTTGCTTTCCTGTTTAATAGTAGTTTGATAATAACACTTAAAATATCTTTTACAATGCTTCTTGAAGCGCGTCAGAAAACTGTATGAATAGATTGAAGACTTATTGGCTTTTCATTAGCATTGTTAATGTAAAAGTGGTAATTTTTATTCAAAGAAATTTTTCCTTGTTCCTTGGCAAGCTTCAGGGAGATGTGCGGCCATCTTGAACAATTGAGTGTTTTTTGGCCAGTTTCGGGCAAAAACAAGCCAGTTTAAGAAAGGTTTACATTCTCATCCTCAAATGTACAAAATGGCCGTACACCCCCCATAAAACCGCGTAAAATACCCCCGCGTGTATGGTAAAAATAATGAGAACGTCGACGGGTCAGTCACAAATCCACTTATTTAATATCCAAGCTTATGGTTTGACTATAGAAAACGCGTACTTAACTACAATAGTAAACAACCCCTTTTACATTTACTACAATAGTAAACAACCCCTTTTACAGTATATGGTTGAAACCTTTTGACACTGCTCCATCAGTATTTTTTTGTGTATTCAATTAATTAAAGAGTAGCTTACGTTAACATTTTCCTGTTATGTTAAGCAGACGAAATACAATTCCCATTAATAATATTAATTTCAGCACACGTATTAAAATGCAATCGCCATATAGTAAGATACAAATTGATTTTTTTTAAAAATAAGGTATATGGAAACCAATCAAGCGGTTTCTAAAAATGTAACACAAAATAGTATTCCAATTTTACAGAAATCATTGTTCCCATTTGGAGAGAGAGAGAGAGAGAGAGAGAGAGAGAGAGAGAGAGAGAGAGAGAGAGAGAGAGAGAGAGAGAGAGAGAGAGAGATAGATATTCTAAATTCATATACGCTTTCAGTCTACTTGCCCACCAAGATCCGACACAAAGCTTGTTATAAAAAAAACATCGGGTTACATCTGCTCTAGAAACATCTACCTTGATATGAAATATGTGTCTGACTGTCGCTCATTTTTTAACAATACCTGCGTGTAACCAGTGCATGTGAATTGTGTGTGTTGTTCAAATTGTTCAGGGCTATACGGTTCGTATTATTATTACTTCAAAGTATAATTGTGTAATGATGATGATCAAAACCATTAAGTTATAAAAAAAGTGTTGAGTAAAACTTCATTTATATTAGTTACGTGGTAAAATAAGCGGATGATTTTAAATTTAATGGTATAACCATAATTGTGTAAATTGTCAGACTATACAAAACTAGAACTATACCTATAGTTGTTTCCGCGTATCAAAACTAATATATACTTCAGCTATTTGTTCGTATTTGTTCGTATGAATTGAATTTGGTGAATATAAGGGAAGAATATATAACTCGTGAGACTACTGGTTAGTTAAACAGTTGACTGAACTTTCAACGACATCAGCTTGAAAAAAAAAACAACCCAGTGTTTTAATCTATTTAATGTCAAATCTAGGTGAAACTCGAAGCAGTTTGACAAATATAATTATAAGGTGATAAAAAAAAACCAATTTACTGTAAAGTTGTTATTTGAAGAAATTTACATTTGTTACGCGGTAAGGTTAAAACGGCATAAAATAAGTGTACCTCCGCGCGTTTGGTTAAAATAATGAAAACTTCAGAGTGGTCAATCACGCTTCCTCTTATATGATACCCACGCGTACTATTTGACTAAAGAAAACGCATACTTAAAGGAGCATTGCCTCTAATTTTGTAAAAACAATATTTTTTACAATGCTTTAGTATGGATTTTTTAATCGGCAACCAACATTTGAGTTTCATTTGTTGAGTTTTAAGCAAGTTACAGAGCTTACATATCTTTGTTATGGAAACAAAGCTTTTGTTAACATTTTGAATGTTGAAGTTAAAATTGTAATTCTAGATCTAAAATGAATATGTTAAACGTTAGTAAATCTTCATTTATGCTTGCAATGAACAAGAAAATAGACAAATCAGCTTGAAACAGATTTTGTATATTTTGGTATATTGAACCTATGTAAATAAGAACGGGACACAAGCCTGTATTCGTGACAAAGAATTGTGAGGGCTGTATCTTGTTTATCTAAAGGTTGATCAAAAATTTCCTTTTTTAAATCAATTGCATTACACGTGCACTAACAAGCAATTGCCATATAATAGCGTGGAAATGGGTTTTTTTAAATATAAAGCATCAGGAAACTATTCAAGCGATGTCTGAAAATTTGAAAAAAAAAAATAGTTAATCAAATTACTCCGACAATTTTATGAAAATCCTATATGGAAAAAGAAAGACATAGAAAAGAAAGAAAGAAAGAAAGAAAGAAAGAAAGAAAGAAAGAAAGAAAGAAAGAAAGAAAGAGGAGAGGAAGAAAGAGAGAAAGCGAGAGAGGGGGATAAGAGAGGTCGTAGAGAACAGAGAGAAGCGAGCAGCACAGGAAAATAGAATGAACATAATTTACAAAATAAACAAAAATGACAAAAAAATAGATTAAGTATGATACCAAAACCAGTGTCGTTTTGTAAACTAATATGAGGATAAAATAAGTGATTTCTTTTGATATAATTGTTAAAGATAAGAACCTTTATAGCTGAGTTAAAAAACATAAGTCAGATGTAATGAAAAGGGAATAAACAATCAGGGATAAGAAAACAAACGATTTCCTTATCTGTTACACCATACTAGATTTAAAAAAAACCCGCATACCTACTTTAAGATAAAACCAACGAGAGAGAGAGAGAGAGAGAGAGAGAGAGAGAGAGAGAGAGAGAGAGAGAGAGAGAGAGAGAGAGAGAGAGAGAGAGAGAAAGAGAGAGAGAGAGAAAGAAAGAGAGAGAGAGAGAGAGAGAAAGAGAGAGAGAGAAACATAAAAGGAATGCATTAACAATAGAGTTAGGAAAATAGTAACCGGAAAAGAGACAAAAATACAGAAAGAAACAGAAATAGAATATATATATATATATATATATATATATATATATATATATATATATATATATATATATATATATATATATATATATATATATATATATAAAATTATTAGAGCTGTTTTATCCGCAATACATTGTGTTTTTGCAAACTAGTCTATATATTTTGAAGAATTTGGTACATAATTTACAAACACACATCTGGGCATAGTATTTAGGGCCCATTTTAATGGTTTGCGTACACAAAGAGATTTCAGCAAGATATAGTTTTTTATTCAGGACGAATACACACGACGCATTCAATTCTTTGTTAGATATAACATTTTTGAAATTTGGTTATGAATGCGAAATCGCAATTTAAACTGCATTTACAAAATTCAGCCCGCCGTGATCTGAAATTAAAGAAGAAATTTGACTGTTTTCACTGAGTAATATACCTATCGTCTTAGATGTGTTGCAGTATGGTTAAAATATGATAAGGCATTGTCACTGAAATATTTAAACGCAAGACACCATGACTCTGTCAAGCTTTAAGTAACGAACTCCGACTAAGGGCTGTGTCCTGAAGTACCAGTGCTTACTTCATCCATATACCAAATCCTAAATTCTCAATAGGTGATTTACCTTGTTTTCGTGTTGTTTGCTTCATTATGGCGTTGTTCTTTCAATGACAAAGAAACGAAAATACTTTAAAAATTATAACATTTTATCAAAATATATATCATGTTCTTAAATAAAATATTATCAAAATTTAAAAAACCCAAAATAATAGCATTACAATTCAAACAATGTATTTTTTTTTAAACGAACAATGTATTTTTAATCGCTGATTTATGATGGAAAACATAATTGTTATTTCTCAAAAAGAATATGTTGTTCCATTAAATAATAAAGGTTTTACATAATGAAGACGCTAACTTGTAACTTTACTTAATATGAAAGAAAATCTCTATTGATTCAGAGTCCACACTACTGTCTAATAAAATATTACGGAAAAAATTCACAGGTAGATAAAAAATGAATATAATGACTATATACACAGGTATGTTTCTCTCTCTGATGCATTGATCAACATTAAATATTTACATAACACTGGATGTATTTCATGCAATACTACAACTACATTGAGACGTATTCATTGCTTTTAAATAGTTTCCTCCTTACACACGCCTATCAACTTACAGTCTACTTGTTGTCATCCCAATCATTCGCGTCATCGTAGGTAAACAGGTGTCGTATTCCGTCATTTCAACTTCTAGAATATAGGACAGCCAGTCTGATGTCTCGACATTAAAAAAGAAATGAATGGAGGGGGATGAGGAAAACTATCATTACAGTACACTGTTTAAACAAAATTAAATAATAAGGAATTAATAAAAGGAAAGATATAGAGAGGCAGAGAGAAAAAGAAAGAGAGAGAGAGAGAGAGAAAAGAGAGAGCAAGATGGGAGATATTCATTCAAAGCAATTATGTTTATAAAATGTCACAGAATTTTGCAAATAAAATCAAATATATTAATCGTATTGAAAATAAAAAAACTCTTTTTGCAAATAATCTTAACAAAGCATGCGCAAAAGCACACCTTAATCAGCAGTATTAGACATAGACGTTATTGATTGAATTGACAAATTGATAATGCAAACTTAAATTGTTGATGCATCCGTTTTATCTAACCACTACAATAGCTTTCAGGATGCCAATGATAATGGCTATTACCATTTTTATTTTAATGGAATTTAACCCTCGGTACGGGACTCAAAGTCACCCATAAATAATACCCTGGGCATTACGGGACCCTAGGGCTTCCATCCGTAACAATCTGTTCTACAGATTAGGTTACAGTTAAAAAGTACACAATGACATGTTTGAAAATATAAAACTAATTTTCATTTATGCAAATGAAGAGAATATAAATATAACTAAAATTATGTTTTCATTTTTAATCCGTGTGTCTCCGGTTAAAGCCGAAATATTCAGTAAACAGCGAGAAACACACGTATGTTCTTTAATCCAAGTTACCATATGTCACATTATATGTTAATAAGAAACACGATCATTTAATAATAGATGTATTATTGAGAAAATCTCAAGTAAAATGTGATACTATAATAGCAGCGGCATGTAACTAAATACTAATGGACAATACCCTTTGCTGCTTGAAAAATCGACAATTAAACCTGACATAAAGAAACCACTGCATAAGATACGATGCATTATACTGATTGGTGTACAGTATGTGAATTTATAGATAGAAGAAAGAAAGATGATGAAAATGAGAGACCGAGAGAGAATACAAGAACACATATGAACAAAGTACAAAAAATAGGCCCATGAACACATCGCTCGTCTAGACTTATCTTATGAAAAACAATGTATCACAATATTTCAGTGCGTGACACAGACTATACAGCAAACCAACCAATCAGGTGACTTTTCTATAGTCGGGTGTAAGATGTCAGTCTGACACATTCTGCATAAATTGGGTTACACATGACTGCAGGTATTTGTTTGCAGCCGGACATTTAAATATTCCAACATCATGGGCAAAAAGGACGTTTAACTCTTATTTTCAGGTAAGGTTTTGTTTATCAAATTAATCCAATTTGATTTACAACTTCACGTTTACAAATTTGAAACTTGAATACAAGATGTGAATTACTATCATTGAATGAGAATGGGGCATATTGAAGTAGCGTTTAGTATTTGTTGACCAAAGGGGAAATTAAACTTAGCTTTGTCTAGACAAAAGCTGTTGATGTTTCCGTATTGTGATTCCTGTTTGTTTATTATAGACTGAAGATCTTTGCTTTAAAGTTTGCTTGTTACATGGAGAACCGGACATAACAAAGGGAAAAAAATAGTATTCATAGCTTCCAACACACAGTACAATGACTTCGTATTGAAGTAAATGGCACCAGGTAAGTCAAGTTAAACTACATGTATGTGTGTTCATTTAGATTTTAAAAAAATAGGAAGCAGATGTACATGTTATTTCTTACACTGTATTTAAATCCAAACGTCACATTACGAACTGACTACTTCATAAAAATTATGTTTGTTTGTTATATGTCATCTTCCTTTTTAAAGGGGGGATAGTTAATGTGAAATGAAAAACATAAATGAGAGAGAGAGAGAGAGAGAGAGAGAGAGAGAGAGAGAGAGAGATGGGGATGGAGAGAGAAAAAGATGCATGCTTTTAAAGAGGATGGGTGGTCAACAAAATGTCAATCAGGACTACCTTAAATTTAAGATATGATTTGTTAAGCTATAAATTACTGTTAATTATACATGTTGGCAGTCTAAAAATGAAAGATGGTGTATGTACCCTGCTGAAAAAAATATCGAATTCTAAGTTTTATTTCTCTTGGGATCAAGAGAAAGTATTAGTAGCGTAGAGTAGTCAACACAACCTGTTCATGGTTGAACTGCATAAATAAATATACAAGGTTTCCGTCAAATGGTCTAAAAATGTATGTAATCTAAACACGGTGCATTCATACTTATTATTGTGTATATCTTAAGCTTAAGTTGTTCGACCCAATTAAAGCATAGAATAAATAGATTTCTTCATTACCAATTCAGTCTATTTGTACCCGGAAAAAATTACACTTTTTACGGATATTTAAAATAAAAAATTTACATAATTTCTCCATTTGAAAGTACTCGGGACACCTCGTACTGTTTTTCAACGTAATCATCCAGGTAGTTTTCATGTCGTTTGCAATGCAATGCGTAGATTGTCTAATTCTGGTTGTGTTTTGAAATCTGAAGTTGTAAAGGGAGTGTTTTAAAACAGACTGAATTTTTTTTTCATTAGATGGACGTGGTTTTGGCAAAAGGTTTATCCAAATATAAAGCAAAAGGTTGTAAAAGCAGAAAAATGGAACAGAGTATAGCCAGACCGCATTTTTGATACATGTAACTTCGTTCTGAGCACATCTGCAAATTTATTGTTACAGCTATATCAGGGCTGATATACTAATAAGTACATGTCTAAATGTCGGGCAGGGTCATCTTACCCCTGTCTCTGTTTCCCCGGGTGGAGAATTATTGGAAGTGACGGACGTGTCATGGTACGAGCTGGCACCACAGCTCAAAGTCAGGAATCTAGGTCTTTAAATGATGGTGAAATTAAAGTATATGAAATTCACCTTTGAAAAAATATAAAACATTTATGTACTTTAAAGGCTGAGGTTTACCTAAGGTAAGTTTAGGTGGGGGTGTGAAGCCCTGCGGGAAACACGCTCGCTTGAGTATACATGTCTATATACATGATGTGGTAAAATGCTCTCAACATAGTTTTCCCTATGATCTAGAAAATAATTGTATCCAAATGTGCACTAATGTAAAAACAAATTGGCGACCGTTAAAAATTTAATATAAAAATAAATAACCAAGTGCGACATGGGCAAAATTTTTCGTTTTACTGAACAACAGGATTGATTATTTATCGCGATGTTTAATGCAACATACGATCACCATTCAATGCTTATATTCAGTTTTTTAATATTTGTTCTCTTTCCGCAAATATGATTTATTTTTTTAAAAAAATTCGGCCTTATTGAATGAGTAATGCATAATTAACGGAAGAGCCAATGGAACAGCCGAATCATGCTGACAAAAATAGTGCACAGCGTTTTCAGTCCTTATAACACAATTTTATTTATCTGGTATTAAGTATACCAAATTTATTTTTGTTATACTAAGAAATTAATGAATTGAATTCATCTAAATTTTTAAAAAATATTTACATCCATGAAATATTTATCAGCCCCAGGTCGTGATCCGGTTTGAAGTCGGGAGGAGAGTCAGTCATGCTCCGAAGGAAAACTGAATGTATTCATACGCACCAGATTTGGTGATTGGGTCTTCTGTGTTATGCGTAAATATCGATCGAATCTATCAATGCTATTTAATAGGAGGAAAGAACGTGAATGTAAATATTTTGTACTCAAATACTAATATAGCATTTTTGCAAAATGCACGTTTGTAAAACTTCTCCGATCAGCTGCAAATGTGCTCAATAATTCTATACCAGCAGTGCATGTACCAGAGTTGTCGGTTCTTCACATTTGTACCTATATCCTCTACCAATTTTACGTAAAATATTTTAAAATTGCATTGATCTTTCACCTGCGCCTAGCTGTTTTTTTACGTGCATTAAAATTTCTTCATTCGGTTATTTAAATATAGCATGGAGAGTCTTAAAACCACTATTTTAAAAATAGCCTTTTATTTGAAGCGAAGCTTTAAATCTGACAATCATTTGATACTAATTATTAATATGAATGAATTATATACGTCTAGCACTAACGTCAGCATCTGTATAAATAAGCAGTTTTATTACTGTTGAATATTACATTACGATATCATCCCTAAGAACTATTAAATAGAATGCAGATCGTGACGTCAAAGTTGATTTTGACGTCATATTATATGAAGTACAGACACGTGACTTTCTACACAATGCTGTGAGAAAAGGTAACATACCTGCGTCTCTGTCTTTTCTCTCTCTCTCAAAATTTCTCTGCTACCCATTCTTTCTTGGACATGTACACTTGCTTTACCTTTGTCTTGGTTTTAGCTCACACGAACAGATGATTCAATTGAGCTTTTTAAATCACCCGTTGTCTGACGTCCGTCTCTCCGTCTGTCCATATGTCTGTAAACTTTTCAAATTTTTTACTTCTTCTCTAGAACCACTAGGCTAATAATCAAACTTGATGCAATGCATCCCTATGGGAAGAGGACTGTAAATTGTTAAAATAAAGGACACGGTCCTTTTTAAGGAGATAATTGCGAAACAGTGAAAATAGGATGCATGTCTTTAAAAATCTTCTTAAGAACCACTGCACCAGAAATGCCAATATTTACACTAAAGCTTATAATATAGTGAAGATTGTAAATTGCTAAAACCGTGACCCTTAGACTAATAGTGGGGCCCCAAGAAAGGTTCAAATTTTAACATAGAAATATATAGGAAAATATTTTCATTAATAAATCTTATCTCAAGAACTACAATGCTACAATCACCATGCAATCATTCTTAGAAAGGATAAATTCTTAACTTTTTAAATTGTTGAAATGTACTTACACTATTACTCTTTCTCTCTCCATTCTCTCTCTCTCTCTCTCATTGTGTCTCTCAAAGTTTCTCTGCTATTTATGTACCCTCTGTCTTCTCATCCCCTCTCTCTGTCTCAGACTTTCTGTTATACATGCATTCTTGCGAGAGAGAGAGAGAGAGAGAGAGAGAGAGAGAGAGAGAGAGAGAGAGAGAGAGAGAGAGAGAATATGAATATAATGGTTTAGCATAGAAAGTCTCACCCACTCCCTCACCCATAATTTATCTCTCTTTCTCTCTCTCTCTCTCTCACACACACACACACACACACACACACACACACACACACACACACACACACACACACACACACACACACACACACACACACACACACACACACACACACACACACACATCAGTCAAAACTTTGGGTATTTATTTTAATAAGTTGAGTGTTTCTGTAACAGAGCCAGAATGATGAATCACAGTGGCGGAGTTAGGGGGAAGGGGGGGGGACAAAAAATGAAGAACAAATAGGAAATAGTAAGATAAAATTATACGCCATGTATTCTCAAGATGTTAAATTCAAAGTTATGTATAAAGCTGTCACTGGAGTTTAATTTCATGATCAAATGTGTTGGTAATTTCTAACTGTTGTCAGTTCTTTCCTGTTTCAGTATATCAGTGTCATTTACCCATGCGGGTTATCAAATTTATGGTTTAATCTTAGTGATGTATTTCTTTAACTGGCTGGTCATTGCTATGTTTAATCAAATATATATATCACCATTAATATCAAACCTTCAATCCCTCAATGATCTGTGAGGTGCCTTAAATTTTTTAGTTATTCAGCCGTGATCGTGTACAGTTAGTTTAGTTGTATCATTTACAATATTTTCGGAAGTTAAATTTAAAATGAACCAGGCGATCTATGAAAGTTCATTGAAGGAAATTGAGACTCAGCGCTCAAACTCTTCTAAAGAAACTTGAAAAAAATTTGACGAGGACAACCTAGCTCGAGCACTGCTGCCTGGAAATATCAAAGATGTGCTGGGGGAGGATGGTGTACTTGACCCCATTAGGACAACTGGAAATGGGAAGTACCTATTTAATGCAATTCTACTTGCGTTGACAGGTAATGGGTCAATACAAATTTCTTTAAAACTCATTTTGTACACTGAAATCTAGATATTCTCTGATATATCAGTTGACAATTTATTCTAAAGAACGGGTTTCTTTTTAGTTTTTGATGTAACAAAATTGAGATATCTTAACATTTGCGTCAGACAACATGTAAATAACTTTTAAAGGAATCAGTAAGACCAGTTCAAATATTTCTGGATTATTAAATTAGGTATACTATTTTAAAATGATTCACGTACCGGGTGCAAGCATTGCAAATAGCAATAAAACCTAAAATTATGGATACATGTCTCTTTAATTTCCTCTTTACATTTAGATCAAAACTATTGAAGCTCTGTTGTGACTTAGAAAACGATGAACTTAAAGGAGCATCATGTGCGAAGAATGCCAAATATTCATCTAAAACAACACAGAATGAACTTTTGAATTCTATTAAAATATATTTGCAGCGTGAAATCGTCAAAAGAGTGAAACATCAAAAGTACAATGACTTTTTGGGAATTCAAGCTGACGAAATCTCTGATGTGTCAAACAAAGAACAATTGGGATTGGTGATACTATATCTTGAAGATGGTGTACCTGTTGAAAGCTTTGTTGAGTATGTCATATGTGAACGTGTGACTGGTGAGACATTGTATGAACAAATTATTAAAACTGTGAGCTCATTAGGTTTAGATATGAACATATGTCGTTCACAGTCGTATGACGGTGCTGGGAATATGGTTGTCGCAAAGAAAGGATGTGCCAGCAGGATAAAAAGTTTGTTTCCAAGAGCTGAATATTATTACTGCATAAATCATGATCTGAACTTGGCTGTTTCAAAAACTTGTAAAATACCAGAAATGCAAATTATGTTAGATACGTGCAAACAAATCGGGTTATTTTTCAAATTTTCACCTAAGAGACAACAGGCATTTCAAAGCTCTGTTGATAATGTGAATACAACAAGTGAGGAAGATGGAGAAGAAAAATAAAATCAAAATCAATAAAGACACTATGTGAGACTCGATGGATTGAAAGACACACAACTGTTCAAAATATCGCACATGCATACGAAGCCCAAACCGATTGTTTAACAAATATTGTTTTGGAAAAAATGGCTGGGATGCTAAGAGTATCACTGAATCTAATGGCTTACTATCCAGTCTTTGTCGTTCTAAATGGCGATACATGTTTATCTTAAGTTTTCGGGATATTTCAAATCATTGAGTGGACTACTTCAAGGACCGACACAAGACATAATCTCTGCTTATCAGAAGGTTAACATCGTCATACGAAAGCTGGACCTGATAAGAAGAGACAGTGACCATTCGTTTAATGAAGTCTGGGATGAGGCAGAAATTATGGCTAAAATAGTATCTACTACCTTAGCAGTCCCAAGAATGTGCAACAGACAAACGACAAGAAATAATGTTACAGCCGATTCCCCAAAACAGTACTTTTGCAGATCAGTCTTCATCCCTTACCTGGACCATCTTCTATCTGAACTAAATTCTCATTTTTCAAAAGCAAATTAAATAACATCGAAGGTCCTTTCTTTTTAATTCCATCAAACTTGCATTTACTCGATGATCAGCAAGTACGTTCAATTGCAGAAATGATCTGCCTTGCAAAGAACTTTTTCAGTGTAATTCAGTTATGGAAAAGAGAATGGTCCAACCCAGAGTTGTCTATGTCACTAACTGACAATCTCAGATCTACTGTTCAACAAACCAATTTCAAATTCTATCCAAACATTTCTACAATTCTGAGACTTTCTCCTTCTGATGCCAGTATCAGCAGCCTCTGTGGATAGAAGTCATTCACGCATGTCAAAACAAAGAAACGAAGTGTTATGTCTGAAGATCGCCTTAATTCAGTGATATTGTTATATGTCTATCGTGATTTGCAACTGGACTAGGATAAAATTATGGACATCTATGTATCGAATCATCCTTGACGACTTCAGCTGGCATACTCACTTTTGTGATGTTAACACCGTGATGCATTTCTTGTTTGACAAAACATGCAAATAAAATAATCATAAAAAGACCATGTCAAAATCATCTTTTTTGTTATTATTAATTTATGTTATAATGTGTCAAATATAGCTCAAATAGCTCAAAAATATGTATTAAAAACAAGCAAATCCCGGAAGCTTCCGGGGGCTTCGCCCCCTGAGTCCTCACAAGGGCTTTGCCCTGGACCCACTGGGGGACTTAAGGCGCGGCCCTCAAACCACTGGCCTTTAGTGCCCCGCTTTCAACAAATTCTGGATCCGCCGCTGTATTATTATCTACCGGTATATGAATTATCACATATATTTGTAGGGGAAATATATTATTACTTTAAAGTAACATCGATTTTAAATGAAATCATTTCAGAAAAAAAAAATTAAAATAAGTGGAAGAAATGAGGTTGACTTCATATAAAACATTTTATGTTTGTATTGAACAGGTTTTGAGACCTAGTCCCTCCACACAATGGAAACAGCAAACCTTCCATGTAAAGTACACCAGTGTTCTAAGTGTCCAGGGGACACAGAGTACTTTTGTATATCGTGTCCATGTGATCTGTGTCCACAGTGCAAAGAGAACCATGTAAAAGATCTCAAAACTATAGACCATGATGTTGTGTCATACCGTAAAAAAATCAACTACATTGGGCATCCATCTCTCAGATTCCGATTTAATCCCTTTGAAAAAATAAGGAACAAGATTAAGAGTATAAAAGCATATCTAACAAAGCAACAACAACACAGTGGAAACATTCACACCATCAGAAGTGAGGCTCTCTTTTACAGACCTTTTCTCCTGCCAGGAATCAAAACTGATCTTAAAACCTGTCATACAGAATTCTCCTTCTATCAAACGGAGATGTTAACAAAGGCCCAGACACTGAACCATCTCATTGACAAAGTGAAAGAAGATTTCATGTGTAATGTGTTTTGTGGCCTTTTCAAACACAGGTGTTTAAAACAGAAGCTAGAAATGATCAGACATATTGTCAGCCTACAGAGATATGTATACATATATGAACAGAGGAGAGTAATCAGACCGCTTCAATTCCTCTCCTCCATTAAGAAAGTCCTCTCACATATACATCTTACACTCCACACCAGCCAGCTCTCCATGACTGAGTCATTCAACAAGGAGGATGTGATGGAGTCACTGAGTGCAATCCAAATCACAGAGAGAGGAAACCGACGCGTAGGTAACCAGCGTTTGCTGAAACTGATGTCTGGTGCTGAGTTCCATCAATCTTTTACACTGACAGGTGTTGATTGTTGTTATCACATTTCCTGTGTGACATCAGACAGGTTCTGGGTCAGTGATGGAAACAAACTCATCTTGACAGACACAACAGGTGTCCCTCTACATCGTGTGGAGGATTCATGGACTGATTTATATAGAGGATTACACACAGTGAACAGTGAGAGTGAACTGATTTATATAGATAGGAATTATAACATCAACAAACTGTCAAAGGATATGAAAACAACCACCACATTTATAGAGAGAACAGACTCTACATGGGAATCACGGTGTGTGTACTGCTCCCCGTCCAACGGGGATCTACTGGTCGGGATGTATAGAAAGATTACAGAGTATACAGGGACAGGCAAGGTAACCCGGTACAACAAGAGCGGACAACTGACACAAACCTTACAACACAACAACACAAGACGGAAACTGTATAGAGTACCTATATATCTAACAGAGAACAACAATGGGGATGTCGTTGTGTCTGACTATGTCTTTGTGTCTGGTGCTGTAGTGGTGACAGAGCGCGGAGGAAGACATCGTTTCTCCTACACTGGACATCCACCAGGATCACGACTACAGCCATGGGGAATCTGCACTGACGTGCTTTCACACATCCTGGTGTGTGATGAATCAACCAACACGGTTCAGATGTTGGATAAAGACGGTCAGTTCCTGTCACATCTTTTGACGAAATCACAAGAGATGGGTGTACCACGGGGCCTAAGTTATGATGTCAACACTCACTGTCTCTGGGTCGGATCACGGGACAACAACAAGGTTTGTGTCTACAGGTATATCACCCGACAGGACGCTCTGCCAGGTAAGTCTGAGTCTTTATTATTGATGAAGTATATATGTATGTACATGTTACCTAAGGTTGTTTATCGCTCAAACTTATGTAAATAAGAAGCTGCAAAGTTAGCGTTATATGGTTATGAAAATAAGTTATATAAGAGGAATTAATTTTAAGTAGTAAAATGAGTTTGATAATTACTTTAATCAGAGTATTCAATTAACTTAATCTACTCCTTGTAACAATAAATGATTAGAAATCTATATTTGTTGTTTGTAGATCAAAGTCGTGTGATTGAGTCACTGAGTGGGATCCCAACCCCAGGGACAGAAAAATCACAGCAAAGAAATCAGTATCTGCTGAAACTGATGTCATCCCCCGAATTACTTCACTCTCTCAGACTGGCAGATGCTGTTCGTTGTTATCACATTTCCTGTGTGACATCAGACCGGGTCTGGGTCAGTGATATAAACAATCTTATCTTGACAAATACAACAGGATTCCTTCTACATTGTGTGAAGAATTCATCTAGTGATTTATATAGAAACTTATATATTGATAGATATAAAGGATTACACACAGTGAACAGTGAGAGTGAATTGATTTATATAGATAGGAATGATAACATCAACAAACTGTCAGAGGATATGAAAACAACCACCACATATATAAAGAGAACAGACTCTACATGGGAACCATGGTCATTTATAGAGAGAACAGACTCTACATGGGAACCACGGTGTGTGTACTGCTCCCCGTCCACTGGAGATCTACTGGTCGGGATGAGTTACAAACATGCAAAGACAGGCAAGGTAACCAGGTACAACCAGAGCAGACAACTGACACACACCACACAACATGACAACACAGGACGGGAACTTTATAGAAGACCTAACTATATAACGGAGAATAACAATGGGGATGTCGTGGTGTCCGACTATGACAATGAGCCTGGTGCTGTAGTGGTGACAGAGCGTGGAGGAACACATCGTTTTTCCTACACAGGACATCCACCAGGATCACGACTACAGCCATGGGGAATCTGTACTGATGCTCTTTCACACATCCTGGTGTGTGATGGTGAAACACAAACAGTACAGGTGTTAAATAAGGACGGTCAGTTCCTGTCACATCTACTGACAAAATCACATGAGATGGGTAGACCACAGAGCCTGGGTTATGATGTCAACACTCACCGTCTCTGGGTCGGATCACGGGACAACAACAAGGTGTGTGTCTACAGGTATATCACCAGACAGGACACTCCGACAGGTAAGTCTGAGTCATTATCATTCACATTAATTAGATATAGATAACTAGGGCACGCAGTTCGTGTTAATTATCAGTCAATAAGATACATGTAAGACATGTTTATCTGTGTGATTGTCTGTCAATATAAACCGCTCGTTGTTACAGGGTTAGCTCTATCTACCAGTCATTGGAATTAATTGTATATCTAAAATAAGATTTAAGTGCACTATTTCATTAACTAGAGGTACAGTCACATGTCATTATATTTTGTTAATTTAAATACAGGTCATTGTAATTAATTTATCATATATATTTGTAGTGACCCAGGTAATTGTAATTTGTTGTGTTTCAAATACATTGAATCTATTTAATTAATTACATAACTATAAAAGCATGTGGCAATGTAAATAGTTTAAATTTTTCTGTAGATGAAGCTCTGTTTTGCACATAATGTATGATATTAATTAACAGCTAATTATTCCCTTGTTGTAGATGAACACAGACCCCGTCCTAATGGGGATGTCTTATTCAGCTCAACGCCAGCTGTAGAATGGAGATAGCTTGGAAATTGACAGGTTGTAAATGTTTCTGTACAAATCTAGTCTGCACAAACCGCGCATGTTGTTTGTCACTTTGTTCAACATCTGCAGCTGAAATTAACAAATCTAGTCTGCACAAACCGCGCATGTTGTTTGTCACTTTGTTCAACATCTGCAGCTGAAATTAACCTGTGTATAATACACATGGACTGTAATACTGTTTAGTTCACTCTTTGTGATCATCAAAACATGGCCGTCTGTTGTTGTATATAAAATTAAATGTAATGGAAATGGATTGCAGATACAAATTAAATAATAATTAATAAAAAAAATCAACTAATAATAGTAAGTGTGTAGATTTATAGTTGTTTCTTTTTTTAGCATTAGATATGAAGAATGCTATCGAAAACAAACGTTGTGGACTCCTGATCATGGTTTTCCATTTAAAGTATTTAACACAGTCTATGGTGGAATCAGACAAAATATTTCGTAAAGAGACAGATACTAGTATCTTATTCAGTGAAGTAACAGACGTTGTGTTTATGGCTCTACACAACCTTATTGAGTGATGAAGCGGACCGTGTGTTTATAGCTCTACACAAACTTATTCAGTGATGTAATTGATTGTGTGTTTATAGCTCTACACAAACTTATTCATTTATGTAACGGACCGTGTGTTTATAGCTCTACACAAACTTATTCAGTGATGTAACGGACCGTGTGTATTTAGCTCTACACACACTTATTGAGTGATGTAACGGACCGTGTGTTTATAGCTCTACACAAACTTATTCAATGATGTAACGTACCGTGTGTTTATAGCTCTACGCAAACTTATTGAGTGAAATAACGTACCGTGTGTTTATAGCTCTACATAACCTGCTGTTTTAGGTTATATTTTTCCCATTATCTTTTGTCCGTACAATTGAAGTATTTGAAAATATTTTTTGAAAAGTTGACAAATACATGCAACCATTGTAAACGTTGGAATGTTTGATCAATGTCTTAATAATTTAATAATTGTAGCTTATAGATATGATATTGGTCATTGAACTGAGTTAGCAAAATTTAATATAGGGATGACTTTTATATATATGTGTGTACATACATGTATATACAGAGTTCCACCTTAATTTAGTAAGTTAAATGGTGCATTGCTAAAATCTAATCCATCTTGTGCACAGCTTGTTCAATTTATTTAAATTCATCCTTAATATATTAAAAATAGAAATAAGTCAATTCAATGCTGTTTGAATTGAAGTACAAACTGTTCCGATGCCCCTGTACAACATTTTATCAGATGACATTATACAAATATAGACTGGGGTTGAGGGCAACATTAATTATATTAAGCCCCGAGGGACGAAATATTGCCCCACCGGTCAATATTTTTCGGACGAGCTTATATTACAATTATTGACTATTCGTCTATATTGAGTTATATAGTTAGAATACACTACTGAATATAACAATTCTTGATATGAGAATACAATTCAATGTTAATATTGATTTTAACGTCATCTCTGAACTGAAAGTCAAATCAGCTTCTTTTTCATCACAGTTGTTTGTGTGCACAGATACTGCATTTTTACGCTTCATGTTATGTTTTTTCACAGTTAGTGTATACGAAAGTGAATAAAATACATCTAACTACCTATGTAGTTGTATTTTTTTATTAGACTCCGTGCAGTTTACAAATTTTAAAGAACAAGAAAACAATAATGGATCAAAATAATTGTCTGAGCACTGTGAAATCTCCCTAAATATGATGGCTCATCATGTATAAAAAGCAGGATATGCATTTCATAAACATAATGATTTGATTTTAATAGGGGCATAACTCCTCCAAAATCTATCATATCAAATTTTCCTGCAAACATGCACGTCTATATCTGTGTGATGAAGTTGAATTCAGTTTATTTCAGTTTTGTATTTTGTTTGTGTAAATAGTTGTAATTTTGGACCAAGTTGTGGTCCATATTTGTCAATCGAGAGTGTTCGGTATTAGGGCTATTTTTAGTATAACCGGTTTGGTGAGTTAGAGCCGTGGCTGCTTGTCAAGTGTGCGGCCACGTTGGTGAATTCGTCCTCCAGTTTGTTAATTTTGGTGAATTCCAGAAGTTAGTCTGGTAGACTGGTAGCCATAAATTACTGTGAATCTGTTTGGGCATTTGCTTTTCTCCAGCCGTGCTGGGATAGTTATGTTTAAGCCGGTGGGTCAATGGTGAAACGTCAGTGAAGGATTAGCGTAGCATATGTGGGGCAGGACTAGGACCGAGAACCATTAACGGAGCAGCGTGTGACGCAAGTGGGACGCACGGGAGCTCTTGTTTGACGAACGTTTATGGTTAGGAGGCCCTGTGTGGATAGTTTTCCAGTGAGAGACTTTCGAGTCCGGGACTGGAGACAGGATATTTTGTTTATGTGTTTTGTGCGCTATGGAGGCCTAGTGGTGACTATTTCAGGGTGGCTTTTGAAATTATTTGAAGCTAAACTTTCAATTCTATTTTATAATTAAATGATTTATCAGAATACCTAGTGATAAAAGTTGATTGTTCAATTACAGATAACATTCCAATTTACTTTTCCTGTGAAATTACATATAACAGTATTGGTAATTTTGATTTGTTGCTTTATTCCTTTACATACTGTTAAAGCTATATTTAGTCAGCGTTTAAAGCATTTATTTGTTTCATATAGATACTGACAATTGAATGTGTTAAAAATTAATTCACTGTTGTTTCATTGTCAGTGTTGATCATGATTGATTAACTTTTTAAAGTTATATTTTCTTTCTTAGTGAGAGAGTGAGGGTGTTTGTTTGTGAGTGTGAGTATCTTCATATTCTATTATTTTAATTTGTTTTGTTGATCAATAAATTCATTTTGATTTGTTTATTTTACTGTTTGTCGTTTTCGCTATCACCACCACAAAATCCAAAAAGAACTTCATTACAACTTATTACCGACAATAGAAATTACAATTATAATTTGAAATGTGCAAGAACTCGCAAAAAATGATGATATTAGTAAATACTGGTACTATGCACATTTACAGATAATGTCATAAAAACATACAAGGCTTTACGCAATTTCGTGCAGCGGTTCCCGAGGAATTGCGCTAAGAAACTGTTCATTGCTTTATTAAATCAATGATGTCAAATGTTTGTGGTAATTACTGTGATCATCTTCACATTGTTTTCTAAACCCCTACAAAGTTTCTCGAGATTCCGTGCAGCGTTTTCAAATCTAGAGTCTTGCTTTAAAAAGGGAATGGTCTGACAAGGATTCTCAGTCTCTTCATGCTTTGGTCCACCGTGGTCCTTTAGATAGACGTCAAAGCCGCTCTGGGTGGGGGCCCTGGTGCCCGCTACACCCGCTTGGCTTTTCTTTTACATGAAAATCTTCCTACTTTTTACTTTAGTTCAAGAGGTACAAGTCATATAAACATATTTATATATACCGGTATACAAACCGTATGTATGAGCAAAGCTAGATCATTATGTTCGTGAGGAACAGACAATTTCAAAAACATATGTTATGAACATAAAAATTTTTAGAAAGAAATACAGAATTGTGATTCGACAACAGATTGAAGAATTTTAGAGTATTTGATTGATTTTCTTTTCGTGCTAAGATTTTCGAGTCAAAGATTTATGTTACATTTCAAAGGTGTTCAATTTGATCACTTTTACCTTAAATAAATTACATGCAAACTCTTTAGTGTCGTTGAAACTGTTTTAACGACCATGGGAAACAGTGGTTGCATCTTATGGATTTCGCAATTATTCGAAATTTTCATGAAATCTGGTAGTGCATTCATTAGGAGTAAAAATATTTAAAATATTTGTAAGTGAGACTTTTACTAGAGATGTTGATATCACTGTCCTATTCTTTAAGCTATTTATTTATGGAAGCACTGATCTATTTAACGCAATAAAAAAATGTGATGTGAATATCGGAGTGTCATCACTCCTGTTATGTTAAATTTATTATGTATAAATGATATCCAGGTACTGGTGGTCTGGTTGTTTGGTGAATATATATATATATATATATATATATATATATATATATATATATATATATATATATATATATATATATATATATATATATATATATATAAAGCACTGAATAGAATCAATAACACTAGGCATCTTTAAAGTGTCGGATCAAATATATAGATACTAAGCCAGTAAACTGAATATATAAAGCACTAAAACGAACAATAGAAATTGTCAAACATGTTGTGTAAATGATTTTAAAGGAATTTCTATCAAAAAAATCAACTACCACGGGGGTTTAAATCAGGATGGGGGGGGGGGGGCTGGGTCCTGTCCTAAAGCACCTATGGATGTTTGTTGATTTTGCTTCGGGTTGTTCTTTTTTCTTGTCATGATATTTTGAAGAGAGTTGTGATACATAAATCTAACTTATAACTATACCTCTGCCCAATCCACTACTTTAACATAAAGCTGAAATAAATTCAAGGTAAGTGTATACATACCAAGGTACTAATGACTGTGAAGTACTGAGTATATAATTCGTTGTTTTGACACACACGCTCCGCCGTACTAAGCCAGAGGATAAGGGACGATATCAGTCATAACTCATAAGGTATAAATATCAATTGATTTTATATGAATGTATATTGAGTAAATTCATACATCTATTCTACCCTTGATTCTGTTATAATGATAGTTATTATTAGTTATCTTATTATCATTAGACACGCATATTTTACCTATAAAACCGTATCTGTCTAACTGACCCAGTGGCATATATATATATATTTTATCATTTGCTACAGGTATGTAGTTAAACGTGATCAGTCCTGAAAAATTTAATCATTTTTTTTTCAAAACTGGCTTTTATACATAGTTTTTCTTGCGTGATATTTAGATTATACATTATACGAACTTATTTTTTATGGTTCGCATTTTCAATGTATATGATTCCCATATAGTGACCTAACTTAAGTGTTTTGTTATGGAAGCTTATTTTTGCAAGAAACGTCTGAAATAAAAATCTTCTTTTCTTTTTTTATACATAATTTTAAGTCCTGAGAAACCCACCTTGATGAACAGAATATTTGTTTACGGAACATTGAAAAATGGTCAGCCAAATCACTTTCGTTTGATGGATCCTGGTACAGGCACCACTTTATTCGTCGGTGTCGGACAGACCGTGGAGAAGTACCCGCTGGTGATTGAGAGATCCTGGAATATGCCTTGTCTCTTACACGTGCCAGGAACTGGATGGGTAAGAAATGCGTCATTGTACATAGTTTTCCCTCTAATTATAATTGCTGAGTACTAGTATTCTGAGCGTATTAAAACAAAACCCTGAATTTTATTAATTTGCCTTTAAAGTAGAATGATGTCAATTTTGATACAAACACACGCGAGCTACAAATAGATATATAATATCTTAATTTCTGTTTTCATTGGTTTTAGCTTAATTGATTAGCGGGAATATCTAGTTTTAAAACTTTCCCTTTTTAGCATGTGAAGGGTGAAATCTATGACGTGGATGATGAGAAAATGAAGTTCCTGGATTACTTTGAAGATCACCCTGAAATGTACACACGCACCGTGATATTGGCTGAGTACACAAACTCAAAAGATACACAGTGTAGCGATCCAGATTCCCAGTCGAGCGCGCCGAAATCCAAAGAAAACCAACCGAACACCCGCTACGAGTGTTGGTGCTATTTTTATAACGACCGTGATTCTGTGGGTGACCTTCCTCACATTGATGTATATGACTCCAAGGGAGACCATGGCTTGGAGTATGATGCCAGTATCGATGCGGAATTTGATAAGGACAAAAAATCATAGTAAACGAGAAGAAAATTAATGTGTTGGTTTTTGTTTTATTGACATGGGCGGCAAAAATTATTACGTTTTTATGTTAGCATTGACGAACACCTGTACTTATATGTTTCATTTTTTAAAAACATTTTTTCGACTCTCTCTCTCTCTCTTTCTCTCTCTCTCTCTCTCTCTCTTTCTCTCTCTCTCTCTCTCTCTCTCTCTCTCTCTCTCTCTCTCTCTCTCATTAATGATTAGAACTCCTGAGTATACATAAATCTGAATCAACTTTAATTCAATTCATACATAAAATGTATACGTACTACAGAAAGTAAATTCCTGTCTCATTTTAATTAAAACTATTACATGTATATTGTTATATTAATCAAAATTTGTACATGACAACTGACAAATTTTGAATCTTAAAGAATCTAAATATGTAACATAGCAAACTAGCTGTCAGATAATTTGGTTTTTTGATTCGATAAAAAAAAATCGCGTTGAAGTACAAATTTTACATTAACACAATTGGTGACCTTGATATGACCTTGACGGTCATGTTAACAAGACAAATTATGTATATATAAACATATTACCACTAACTCTACCTACAGGGAAAAAATTATCAATTTTGGGAAGGGGCCATTTTTGGCCCTTATCATATATACCGGTAGTTTGTGACTGTTAACATAACAAACTAGCTGTTAGATAATTTGATCCGATCAAAAAAAGTCGCGTATAAATTTGTTTTATGCACAGGCATGCATACTTGTGTAGAATATTACGAAACGTGTGTACAATTTGAATAATTTTATTAGCTATTCTTACATTTTATATAGGTTCATGTTAATACACCCCCGTCCTATGATTTTATTTGGATTATATGTATCATGTCCCAGTACAATCATCTTTTTTCTTATCATTTTGATAGTGATATTTTGAAGAAAAGATAGATTAAGATAAAAGATGATGATAAACTATAACACTGCTATAAACATTTTTTTTATGATGGGCACTTCAATTTTGTCGCATATATTTTATCGAATTAATCAAACTTCAAAATGGCATGGTCACGATTTTGGTCAAATACTATTTTTCAATTTTTATCAGTTACAATGCTTTAAGATTGCATTTCTATTGATCAAATGAAATTTGAGTGTCGGTCGAAGAGTTATAAGCACGATAAAGGGCTAAAAAATTATGATACGTAAACAAGTCTCGTGCCCTATTTTTGTTTATATATGTTTATTATACTACTAAACAATAATTTTCAAGCTGATTTGTCTATCTTCTTATTCATCTTAGGCATATAGAAACAGTTTCTAACGTTGACACACGTTAATTTTAGGTCTAAAACTGGAATTTTCAATTCAGCGTTCAAAAAAGTGAACAAATGCTCTGTTCATAGCAAAGAATTGTAGGACCTGTAACTCGCTTATAACTCAACGAAGGACACTTACATTTCAGTTGCCTATTAAAGATAGATGGGTAAAGTTGGCTACTAGTAACTGGCTACTAGTTACTGGCTACGAAAAGTAAGACAAGCTAGCTACTAAATATGGCTACGAGATGAAAGAAACTTGGCTTCTTGTTACTAGTTACTGTCCAAGTGAGAAAACATACCTAGGATTTCTATTTGTGTTCTTAATATGTACTTTGCACAATATTATCATTTACTCATATTCCTCTCATACTCTCATCGATAATTGGTGCATTTCGTTTAAAATATCTATATTTTATACAATATTGTCTAGTTGACTCAAGTAGCTGTACTTATAGATTGAAAAGTGTTATTAATTATAACAATCGATCATGTCATCCTCTTCATATTATCTAGTAACTAGAAGCCAAGTTTCTTTCATATCGTAGCCAGTTACTAGTAGCTAGCTTTTCTTACTTCTCGTAGACACTTACTAGTAGCCAGTTACTAGTAGCCAACTTTTATTTAATCTCATAGCCAGTTACTAGTAACTAGCTTTTCTTACTTCTCGTAGCCAGTTACTAGTAGCCAGTTACTAGTAGCTAACTTTACCTATCTATTAAAGATGCCTTACTGAAGTATTGTAAACTTTAAAATCGGAAAAATAACTTTTGACCAAAATCGTGACAATGCCCCTTTAACTTAATCCCAACATAATTTTTCCAGATGACAAAAATTGTTTACATTATGAAGTTTTTTTTTTTTTAGAAAAAAATAATTATTTATACAGTACTGTGTACATTCATTCAAATCCATACATCAAGGTATTCTTCAATGAAACGGAATCCACATGTACATTACGCCGCTCTTGTGAATTTCTTTGATTTTTGGGAGTTGATTTTAATCAACTCTCCTATGCAGTTACTCAGACAAACCGAAAGTGAAACAGTGTTTGGACCACAGCACAAATCACTGCTGCTGACAGGACTTAGTTCTGGAAAATAATAAATTCGATGTAATGTATGCTAAAGCATTGTTTTTTAAGGAAACTTATTTATAAATACCTTGAAAATAGTCAGATTTGGAATGGTACGAACAATTTAAATATTTTTTGTAGTCGTATGTATTCCTACGCCAGAGTTCAATATAGTCTCGTTCTTAAATCCTTGTCGGAGATTTCCGGTGTCAGCCGAGCGTTTTGTTGAACGAGACTAGAGTTTAATATTGCTTAGATCCATACAATATTCGAGAAATATTTCTATTACTGATACATAGGTTGATTGAATTAATTTTATCTTTAGTTTAAATATTGTTTAACATGATTCATATGGGGGTTTCTCATCATTCTTGTCGAAAAAGTCCAAAAATTCATATTATAAAAATGTGCGTAATTCAAATTAGAAACTACGCATACATGTACTTGTCAAATAAATAAACATCGACAAAAATCAACTCCCGTCAGTTCTTCAGTACTCTGATTTCCCCTAAAATCAATATTTTTTTAATTTGTCCTCCCCACCAGGTACTTCGTTTTTATCACTAACCTGGAAAATGTAAAAACATTTATTATAAATTCACTGGTGTTAAGCCGATATGCGTACCAAATGGTACGCATATCATAAGATGGCGACGACCTCTGCAGGTTCGTAAGTTTACAGAACTCTTTTTATTTATTCAGATCGTATTTCAGCGGGTAAAACATAAGTGTTTGAAGAGCTACTGAGTCTTCACATGTAGCAACCTATAAAATAAACCAAAACTGCATATTAATTGACATTTTCTTCATTAATGAAAATCCCGATGATATGCGTACCTACAAAAACAGATATACGTACCATAAAACAAATAAGAATTTCTGGATATGCGGACCATCGGTAAGATATACGTACCACTAATATACAAATTAATTTGTTTTTTTTTTCAAGGGAATTGTATATTTATAATTTATTAAACTGTATTTCTTTAAAAAATTAAAACAACTTGTTAAATGAAAACTATAAATGAAAAAAAAAATATTTAAGAAAGAAATGCAGGTGATTTATATTACCTGATATATAATCATCAGATTACCGAAACTCACTTTAAGTCCAAATTCAACATTCAAGTCTGAATGATACAGATATTTAGAGTCCTTCAATCTCTTTCTCAAAAAATAATATTCAAATTTTGAAAAACGAGTTTGTTTATGAATATAAAATTAGAAATTCGAACGAATGAAACAATAAACAAATAAAAGAATATTTTGTTTAAAATTTCATCATTTAATGATGAATTCTGTTCAAATGATAAGGCATGAAACAATTAATACTCGGCGTATTTATCATTTTAAAACAATGGACATTAAATAGATAGGATAATTTCTTTACAACTATTTGGATATTATCTCTTTACATGGGATTCATCCATTATCGTTCCGAAAAAAAGTATTGCCAGATTCGTGGTTCTTATTAAGCATATATCAAAACTGATTGAACCGAACGACCGAAAACAATAGATCAATTAGTATGATATATTGAAAAATTGAATGTTTATTTCCCGCTACTATAAGGTAATAATATATGTCCATGTTCTCAACATACTGACGCTCTTGGGAAAACGATGATAAAACAATATAAAAGACAAATGCATTCAACGTCTCAAAACCGCACAGTTCAATGAAAATAAGAAAACACAATATATAATAGGAAAGTAGCTGGTACCCATATCATCAAAATATGGTACGTATATCCAAAAACATAAACATGCCGTAGGTACGCATATCATCGGGATTTTCATTAATGAAGAATATATCAATTAATATGCAGTTTTGTTTTATTTTATAAGTTGCTACATGAAAAGACCCTGTAGTCCTTTAAACACTTATGTTTTACCCGCTGAAATACGATCTGAATAAATAAAAAGAGTTCTGTAAACTTACGAACCTGCAGAGGTCGTCGCCATCTTATGATATGCGTACCAAATGGTACGCATATCGGCTTAACACCAGTGAAATTGATCAAAATATATCCAGGCCCTTACTAGTAAATTATAGAAGGGGCAATATCCCCAGGTGGACCTCAATGCATCATATTCGGGGTCAAGAGTTGAAACTTCCGGTTTAGATGCAGCATGCTGCACGGGATTCAGAAAAGCAAGGGGTATGTAGCCTGAAGACGCAAAACCCACATGCCGCTGGTCACATGATTTAGTACATCTAACCAGGTCTAGGAAATGCCAAAGTGTCTTAAAACTTTATGATCAAGATGCAAGATAAGCCTGCAAAACTATGTAAGTGACGCGATCATGTTACTCCTTTGAACAGCATCTTCACCAGATCTTGGTGTGAATTTAAACTTGCATTCATGTACACGTTACTTTGTTATTTTACAGTCTTCAGCGAATGTCACAGCACCATTATTAAGAAGGCTTTGCTATGGAATCGCGCTGTCTTCATGCACACACAGCATGACTGTACGTCGTAAACAAAGCGCACTAACTCCTGCAGGCTTATTTTATCGGCTCCATGCAAATCATGCAAATTGATATGAAAGAAGTTGAAATTTATTTTATTTTAATTTTGAAAAGGGGAGGGGGGGGGGGGCTTTTCAAAATTTAATTAAAATAAACACAAAACAATAAACTAAAAAAAAATTTCAACTTTCATTTCAATTTCAATTAACTATTATAATTATATAAATTTAGAAAATATATTAATCAATTTACCATTCTGACCAGATAAGACTGAACTTGTAAGAAGCTATATACAGAGGAGTCGATCATTGATAATGCTGTCAAATTATCCAACAACAGTTTGTTTTGCTATCAGTCTGTTTATCCATTAAGTCAATATTGATCTCCTGGGTTACTTTTAAATCCGCTGGTCCCCCTTTGTCCATCAATTGTACAGCACCACAGACAAGTCATTCTGACAAAAGAAAGATCAGTTTATCGAAAGATAAGGTCATGGACACCCAAGGTCAAGTACTTCCAGGCCACTGACCATCTGCTTAAATTTTGTCAGTCTATTCTCACCCTGGGTCCACAGATAAAAAATGGTAATCAGATCTTGCCAATATTTAAAGGCCGGGCCTACCTGGGACTTTTGGTTGGGGATCAAATTACATTAATTTCTCTTTTTCTCTCTCTTTCTCTCTCCCTCCCTCCCCTTCCCTCAATAAATATACAGGCTTTCACAATATCGTAGAATATGCTCTATTATATAAATAGTGCCTGTTTGGGAGGGTAACAGTTGAAATTGACACCCCAAGAAAACCATTGTCAACCGACGCGAAGCGGAGGTTGACAATGGTTTTCTCGGGGTGTCAATTTCAACTGTTATCCTCCCAAACAGGCACTATTTATTTTGTTATACTGAATGTCTTAATTTTAAAGAAAACTTAACTGCTTTTACATAGGAATAACTTGAATTCTACGGCGAACCGTACGCGCATAATTTTCGCGCATGTAACAATTTTTAATGTTACCCGTTGCGAAGTGCGTTGCTAACGCTGAGGGTAATAGAAAAAATTATGAACTGCGTCTAAACCAATCAGATTTCAGTATTTAACATGAAAGTATAACAATAGTAAAATACTGTACATTTATGTCTTCATACTTCATTAGTTCCGATTTAAAGGAAGGCCAGAGAGAATTTCAGTCAGAGTCTCTCTCTCTCTCTCTCTCTCTCTCTCTCTCTCTCTCTCTCTCTCTCTCTCTGACATGGGTTAAATTAAGTGTCTGTCCATATCTGTGACCATCTCTCTATCACTGTGTCCATCTCTTTGGTCAAATTTTGTCATTCTATTATTTTTTCCTCATATAAAGATAAAAATGGGAAATTAGATCATGGAAATATTTAAAGGCCTACCAGGTACAATTAGGATGGAGATCAAATTATCGGTACATCTCTCTTTCACTCTCTTTCTGATGATGATCAAATTAAATATGTCTCTGTGTTCTTCTCTCATTCTGTCTGTCTATCTCATTCTCTCTCTCTCTCTCTCTCTCTCTCTCTCTCTCTCTCTCTCTGAGATTGGATTTTAGATTTAATCTGTTTCTGTCCAATTCTCTCTGTGTCTATCTCTCCTTTGCCTCTGTCTTTCTGTGCATCTCTTTGTGTCCAAGACTTTTCTCTCTCTCTCTCTCTCTCTCTCTCTCTCTCTCTCTCTTTCTCTCTCTCTCTCTCTTTCTCTCTCTCTCTATAAAGAGTTGTGATTGTAGCTTGAAATCTTTCAATATGTTGTTTTAACTCTCTGTTCCAAGTTCTCCTGTCCAGAGCTAGTACCCTACAAACATAATCTCACTTCACATCTCTCACAAGCTTACACGTGTGAGTAAAGCATTAAAAGCTAATTCTCTCCATCAAGTATACTAAAGCATGCTGGGAACAGATGTTTTAAATGACAGACTTCCTGAGAATTTTGACAGAATCCATATCTGGAGGGTGCCTCGTTTCCCACACCCCTCCAGAACAGCCCTCTTTGGTTTGTTTACATACTGTCACTTCTGTATGTACTGCTGTATTTTAGTTATCTCTGCAAGTACACAGTCGCTTCCTGGGATTAAGAATATCACAATCTAAGGGGAAGAACTCCTGCTGTTCTATGTCAGTATCGAAGTGTTTTGTGGCTTCTAAACGTTGGTAAAAAGTTGGGGACAAGTGAAAATTAGCTAGGAAAAGTTAGTGGTAGCTTGTGTATGTGAATGTATAGGTAGGTTATTCTTATTTTTTAAACAAAATATCAAATCATTTTGTGTGTTTTGATGCATGTGCAGCTACTAGAACTGTTTGTCAAAAAAAGTTTGATTCAAAGGCATTGATTAAACTGGTAATTATGGTATAAAGAAATTTTCATGATTCTACAAACTAAACAATAATAATGCATGACATTATTTCTTTAGTTGTATGTATAGATACATTGATTTTAAAAAGTTACTTTCTTTTGAAAATTTTTTGAATTTATTAATAAGATTCTGTTTAATTGGGTAGAAACTTGATATTCTTTTAGAAAATTATGACTCAGTAATGAAAGACAGGGAGAATGTTCCTCATAACAAATGTATTTTCTCTCAGATTTTATCACTCATGTTCACTTGCTATTAACATAACGAAAAAAGCATTGAAATAAAATCTGAGAAGACATTATGCTGCATGTCGTACAGTAGACATTGATCTTTGATTGCAGTCATAAAATAGCAACACCTTTAAGTTTTACCAGGTAGAATTACGATCTCGTACCTGAGCACTCAAACAAAACTTCAGGGAATTTTTTTTTTTATATTTTAAAATAAAAAAACACAGATACTGTGTAAACACCTCCTCATGGAGATCATTTGCCGTCACTGATTTAAAGGGTCACTTCTCTCCGTATAGTATTTCAACGGATGCATTTTTAACGGCAGATGTCGCCAATGAAAATTAAAACCCTCGATCCTTGTGCATGTTTAAAGTACGCGCGGGCCTGTTGCATGACTATTTACAGCGATTGCGGTTACAGTTTTGGAATTTTCATTGATTGCTTTTATACATGCTGTTAAGGAACGAACAGAGATAGGAATTTCTTTATACACATTGCCAGGTTTTTGGGAGGTAGTTTTAGTTTTCAGCCAACTGCATGTGTATATAGGTAAGACTTAATTCTTAAAATATTTTTACTTTCTAGATTGGACATTAATGGGAACTTTTTTATCGGCATATTATATTTTTGTACCTGTGAATCCATGGCCATGCCATGCTATATGAAACTAAGTGTGCACCTAATTCTTTCTTAGAAAAGTAGGTTTTATAGTGCTACATTATTTAACTAAAGGTGTGTTTCTTTTGATCAGAAGGACTTTGCCCAATAGTTTTGTATTTTTTACCTTGCTACCTTAATTTATTGGGATCTTATTTTTATTATGAAAAAGTACATTTTTTAAAATTTTTAAAAAAGGTATAATAACTGTATATAACACTATCATGTATGGTGGTAAATGCTATACATGTTTTTTATCAGGGATATTTGTGCTGATCATGACAAGGTATTTGCATCAAACCTGGTGCTAATTAATTTCCTCATAATAAACATCACAAACAAGATGCTAATTAATTTCAAGACCTTTTTGTGGAATTTCATTTTCATTTTGGTGGATTACTGATTTTTTAAGAATGGTAAACTTAACTTTTCTTAATTCGTTGAAGATATATAATTAATTAAGGGTGAGGGGTACAATACTGGGGGTGCCCAGGGATTCCTCGAAATAATGAGACAGCTAGAGCCCAAACTCTGGCAAGTCCACAGTGGATCAGGAATACTTCGTGCTAAAATCTGCTGAGCTTTCAATTAAAGTTTTTGCTTTCAAACTTTCACATACCTGTTAAAACTCTTTGATCTAAAACAAGGCTTCTGGTTCATAAGTGAAAAAAGAGTTGTTAATTCATCTGACAAGATGTATGTTGAAGTTTGTTGAAGTTTTAAGATGAGTTTTTTACCAAATAAATTTTGTGGGGGGAGAGAAGGGGTAGGGAGTATAGGCATCCATTATAAGAGAGTATATGTCTGATTTGAACACTATATTTCTGGTAGTCCCATTGCTGCGATGCACAGGTGGGGCGGTCCAGAGAAGATCTGTTCACACCTGGCAGGTAACTTGGATCAGACGACCCAGGTATTACCCAGGTATACCTTGTCTTTGTAATCTGGTAGTTTACACATTGTGCAAGTGTGCAGTAGTATCGATGTCCCTGCGTAATTCTGTCTTTGAGGAGTCGCCAGTCGCCGTGCTCTGATTTTTTCTCCTTCACCTGTATTTTGTTACGTAAAGTACCAGTAATATTTGATCTTTGATCGAGCACTAGGCCCATTAGAGGGGCAATTAGTTTTCAATAAGTGGTCCCCATACTTTCAAGATGGTTTTGTATTGTTGTGATTTTATATTGGTAGGCGTTCTTTTTCTGGCATTATATTAGTTTTGATTCGATTGTCATCTTCTATAAAATATTGCTCAGCAGGGGCATTGTGAATTAATCTGTGTTTTGAAATATGAAATGATTGATTATAATGCTCTATTGTTGTGTCTCAAGTCAATGTAAGATTTGCATGGAGAGGAATTTTTTTGAAGGAGAAAAGATGGGTTTTTTTGCAAAACTAGAACCCACCCCTTTTGTTATTTGTTGCTTATCTCAGCTGAAGCAGTTTTGTGTGTGGCCAGGCCCATAAGACCTTTTATTGCTGCACTGTACAGTGATTTTCACAGTGCAGTAAATTTTCTTTTTTAAATACTCATGTAATATTAACACATTTTATTATAATTTATCATCTGTTTATCTTGCAGTAAAAGCAAAAAAGTCTAATATTTTTCACTGACTTTGTGAAAAATTTATGACTTTATAATTATATATGATATAAAAGGGAGATTTTACACGTTTAATTTTTTTTTGAACCTTTGATTTGCACAATTAGATGGTCATACAGCTATATTCAGCAAAGCCTTGCAATGTTTAAAATTCAAACATCTGCATGTGAAATTTTGTCTGAGTTTTTCATTTGATACGGTACCGTGTCATTTAAATAGTACTGTATTAAAAGGAGACAATGAACTTCTAATTGGTCGGGATGACCCTCAGCTCTGTGTGAAGTCAGATGGTCGCAATACAGAACTCCCCGTGATTATAAACCAAACCTCTTGTCTGACAGATAATTCCAGCAGATAATCTGATTAAATTTAATTGATGCATAGATATATGAGGTACTTATCACATTCTTATCTTGGTCGGGCTAACACAGGTTTCTATAAGAATTCGTCCCTAGGATCTGAAGGCAGTTTATTATTAACACGATGCAATTAACAGGGGGTAATAAGTCCCAGTAAATACCAAATAGAGGCTAATTTTTTAATTCACTGCAGGAATTTATCTCTGACAGTAGGGATTATGGTAAAAGTGCAGGTATGTAATTGGACCTATTTGCTAATTAAATGGAAATTTAACTCTATTTTTCATATTGATTTAAATTATTGGCTTATTGGAGGTTTTAATTTTAATTTGATATCATACTGTGGTTTCATCAATATTCATTGAATACCAATTTTCGTGGATTTCGTTGTTTATTTGATCCACGAAATTTAATGTCTATTGAAGTGCAATTGTTATTAACATTTTGTATTGATAGGGTCATTGGCCACAAATTCACGTATCCTTGAAACTGTGATTTTCACTTTATCCACGAAAATTGATGCCCTTGAATATTAATGAAACCACAGTATTTAAAAATCAGTTATTAAAAATTCGTTTTTTAAAATGAAGATATAATTGGAAGTTCAAGATATCAGTTATAGTAATCAACATGAATGGATTAAATTTCTTTATGCTGCTATTCAAATCTTGTTGCTGCTATGAAATTTAAAGTTACTGTGTGTAAGAAACTATATAAAAATTTATGAATAAGACAGAATTGGACATCTAGTTTTCTTATTGGTCTATTATCTGATTTATCCGATTGTTGTAAAGTTGCCTGGGAAAGGTCTAAGAGGTACATTATTGAGTCAATCTGTAGGAAAAATGATTAATTCCTCCAGAAAATAAGGATAGCCATTAAAGCTGTGTATGAGCCCCCACTTTGTAACTGTTTTAATCTAATCATTTGATCTCCACAGCACATTAAGTCTGTGTCAAAGAAGGAAATTTTTTTAACATTAATTTTCACCACGATATGATATTGTTATCATTGTAATCAAGACAAGATCGCTTTGTAGTAGAAAAAGAGCCCAAAAGACACGTTTCTGCAATCATATACGTCTTTCTTCTCGTCAAAGTGGGACGAAAAATCGGAAGTGGTTTCCTTAGATGGGCTTTATTCCTTCATTTTAAACGACACATCTAACCCTGCAGTAAAATACCCCCCACGGGTGACTCATATTGTCATTTAACTCCGAAGTGAGTCCAGAATAACCATCTTATTGTGAAACCGTTTATCACGTATTTAAAGGGGCCAAATTATGAATGAATTAAATGGAAGTCAGGAAAAACTGCAATGGCCTTGAATTAGTGTTACTGAATTACTTAGGAACAACCTAATCTTCTTGCATTTACTGTAAATGTATGCACTAATTATGCATTGGTTAAATAGGACTTAGTGCAATGTATATCTACACCACACTTCCAAAACCAATTTTTGACCCCCCCCCCCAAAAAAAAAATTAAATATTGTTATGAAGGAGGGGTTGTAACTAATGACTACCGGTAAAAATAAGTTTTTGATGGTCTGAGACTATTGTTGCAATTAAAAAAAATTTGGGAAGTACTGAGTTTAATGCATCATCTTTTTCACCCAAATTACGCAGAATTTGAAGGACATTTACTTTGAGGAAGCGTTTTAATTTGTACCTCAGTATAATGACCGTTTCCGAAATCCAGTCTATTTGGATATCCCACGTATTTGTTGTTGAATCAAAGACAACCTCAAGATGTTTTTTAAGTGTGAGAATTTTTATTCTAAATAAACATAAGCTACTGTGTTTTTGTATATTTTTAAATACCTATATGTGGACATAGGTATTAAATGCAAAAAATCAGACTTTGTCGGAGTGGTACAAATTACTTTAAATAGTTTTCCCACTCATGTTAAATGCAAGGAGAGGATTTAGAAGGAAGGAACTGTGTATTTAAATAAACATTGGATGCAAACGTTAAAACACCTATTCTGACATTGTACATGGGTCAAATTAAATATTTGTGGTAGAGCACAATAAGGTTGATAGATTTTTCTGGTATTTAGCTCTAATCCTGTCTCAATGTGTCAGCTCTGAAGTATCCTTGAGACAAATTTAACGACAATTAATTTACAAGTTGTCGCCTTTCCATCAATGAAATCTTTGCCGTTTAATGTCGTGCAGTTGAAATGATTTCTCTACTAGTGCAAGGCCAAACATGTCAAAGGTTTTAAAATATAGCATTTTGTACGATTCGTTCCAATAAGATATACCGTATTATACAATATTCGTTTTGTTAAATGAAGATTTAGGGTATTTGATATTCAATTCTATTTTAATATTTATTTATTTTACTTTTGAAAAATTGATATTTTTTTTCTTCAGAAAATACAAGATATTTTACAAGATAATTATTTTCCTCAATGAAGATTGAAGGCAGTTAGTATTTTTTGATAATTTGATTGATTTGATCAATCAATACATGTAATTATTTATATTTTAATTTTGAGTAAAATTTTTTTTCACAATATTTCTTTAAAACTTGTAAAAGGAATTATACAAAATCCTTTTTTGTTTGTTGAAAATAATAACTTTTAAGTTTAGTTGAACTGGATCAAGGAAGTACGGTAACCTATAATGACACAATTTTTACTTGTTTAACCCCTTAAGGGTATGCATACGTAATCCACGCATAATCTGAGTCATTAAAACACATTAGTTCAATGTATGTTATGACGAGTTATATAATCAGTCGTAACAGACCAAACTCCTGTGTGTTTGCTAAAATTTAGTCAAAGAGAATTGGTATCATGATGTTGTAGTTCGAGAAATTCTTTCCTAATATTTATGGAGAAAAAAAATCCCCCCAAAATTCCAAAATTTAATATATTGAAGGATTTTTTATTGCAATATACAAGTAAGTTAGGTTGTTTTTAAAAGAAATTTTATACAATATCTGTAAATAATTTTGAATATTAGATTTATTTTGTTTCCAATAATAGGTGTGAAATTATGAAAAAAGTGGAAAAAGGTGATTTTGGAAATTAGTTAACTAATCAATGAATTATTGAACAGGAATAAAAAATTAGTTCAGAAAGTTGTTTTCGCAAGCAATCTTTGTCTGAAGAATTCAGTAAGATCTATGTTGAGATTTGAGCAGGGAACTTCTAGAATGATGGTCAAGAACTGATTCTTCCATACTGTATCATTTGTGAAGCCTCGTCATTTCTGACAGCTGGCCTTATAATGTCAAAGGTCAAAAGTCAAAAGGTTGTGTTGTTTCAGCTCTGCAAATAATTGATAAACTGAAACAAAGAATATAGCTCAGGTGAAAGAGAAAAAACTGTGATGTCCAGATATGAGATGCATTGTTATGAGAGAGGAGGGAATATTTTCAGTAATAACACTCGAGAGAAGTAATCCACGGGGCTTTTAGCAGACACAACAACAGTCTGGTCCATCCAAAACCAACACAGCAGCCATGTAGCGGTGCTCGACTAATGTAAACTGTATAGAGATGTTAACATAGAATGCAGTAAGGACAAGTGGTGTGTTTTCCAACATATTAATGTTATTCTTACTCTAAGGTTTAGTAGCAGATGGCAGCACACTTTCAGCTTACTTCTGTCGAGTTGACTTCTAAGAATTTTTAGAATTTGAAACAGTTTTGATTTGAGGTCATGGCTTAATTACTTTATTATTGGTAAGCAACTCGTTATCTTCTTGATGTGCATAATCTGTGGGAAGGGGTATACCCGGTATGTAATTTTTTTTTATTTGAAAAGAAGGTGGACATGTGTAAGTTGGATACAAGTTTGAGTCTAAAATATTTCACTCTTTCAAAATACAGCATCATGCTTTTTGAGTCTTTTGAAAAACTGTGAAATTTTCTTCTCTCTGTATAAGTTTGGGGTTCTGAATGAAGCCAGATTTGATGTTTATGTTGTAATAAACAGAGTTATTTCTCTTTCAACTTGATAACACGACTCTCTGCTCCGCTGTGCAGTATTGACATATTGACCAGTGTATGACTAACTGTTGTGTTAACATGGTTCGCATAATGAGGCCTGCTAGATTATTATTGGTCCACTGATTGTCGTTTACCGTATCAGGGACAACACAGCAGAGTGGAATTATTGATGTTACGAGGGGCTGAGCCTACTGTGTAATATGCTGGTTCCCTCATGCTTCTGATGTTGCAGAGAGGAGAATGGGAACTAGTCAAGACAGAGAGAGAGAGAGAGAGATGAAAATAATCAATTTGTAGTAGTAGTACGGTAGATTTTTCAGTGTGCCTTTGAGCTGTGTTGGGTATAGCACACACAGTGAGCAGTGCATGAGTAATACGTGCACCGTGCACCGGAGAGAGAGAGCTTGAATAGAGGAATTGGCTTCTCTCCTTCGCTCTGTGTAGATGAATGAGTTACAAATCTGGCAGAGGCTCAGACAGCACATGTTGTATTGGAGGGGGAAAACCATTAGCAGCGTGCTAGCACGGCTAGGAGACTGAAATATGAAAGTTTTGTGAAAGAGGAGAATTTTTATTATTAATATCCGCCTGAGTTTTTGTTTTTTACTTGGATTTACATTACTGCTTGGAGAGAAATTGTGTTAATGTTTGGTGAGGATGCTTTATAAAAAACGTAGACTTGGAGAAAGTGAAATTGTAAATTATTTTTAGAATTTTTCTGAGACAGGAGCTATATAGGTATATTCCCTTATCATTTTGTGATGATTTTGTTGAAATGCTTTTAAAGAAATTGCATGGATGCTTAATGTTATCGTGTATGTTTATTTGACAGGTGACTAAAAATCTATTTTATTGATATAAAAACTTAGAAAGGTGTTTATAATACCATTTGATTATGGTCTTTGATTATTTTCAATTTTCTTCCAGGGAAATGTGATGGAAAAGCTGTGAAAATTCAGGCAACTGTTAATGACATTACCATTGGATATATATATTGGATGCTAGCACAGACCAGCTTATATTGTGTATTGAAAAGTGAATTGCGGAAGCTTCCTCGCTTATAAGGAATATAAAGGAAAGTTCTCTAATGAATGGATTCCTCCCCTAATTTGTGGATTTCTTGCGAGGATAAATAAAAAAGAAACTAGCGGCATGGTGAATTTGAATGTTGCCAGAGACAGTATTGATTGGTGGAATGTAAGCTCCATTAGAAAGGATCCATCTACTGCATAAAGAAACCTTACAATGTAAGTATACAATCCAATTTGAATAAAGCTTCATGCGGAGGTAAAAAGGAAGTTAACTCCTTATGCAAATTTATTGCAGATTATTAACGAATCTGAATTAAATCAGAGGTACCTAATACATTGATATGAAATAGGATTAAATGTTCTGTTATGAATTATATAAACTTTATCATTGTAGCTTGTTGCATTGAAATTGAGTCATGTTTATAATTGTGTTTAAAAACTCGATTAAAAGCAAAGTCCTTGGAACCCCCACCTAACAAATGTACATGCAAGAATATCAATTTTTTTAAATGATTACAAAAAGGACATTAATTGATTTGAAAATGAATGGTGTATGCGCACAGCATAAGCTGTGAACAGAAGTTTGGTTGTCATATGGTCATGCAGTTTTACTAATGAGAGTTTATGATGGAAAGAAAAACGCAGTACATGTATTCATATTGTACAATAAGCTTTGCAGTCCCCCCTCCATTAGGACAAAATCTAGACAGCGGTACACAATGCCTAACTGCAGATAACTACAAAAAAACAGTTAATTAATAAATTCTCCCTGTATTGATCTATAATGGAGAGTTCTAGAATGATAGTCTCTTTATAAAAAGCTATTTACTCCCAGGGGAATTGATATATTAAAAAAATGAAAATTAATAGCGATAATTTTTATTTATTGATATTTTGTTGACGCAGAATTATCGACAAGGCAATACATATATAGATGAGTTTGATATGATGAGTGAATGGCAAATAGGAAAGGTTACAACTTCGTTGTCCTAGTTTTGATATCAAGTAGAAAAAAATCAATAAGAATGGTACAAGCTGTGATTTTTTTTACCATTGCAATGAAAGGACCAAGTTACGCCATGTATTAAGTAGGCACACGCCATCAGATCAGGGCTTTTGTTACGTCTTTTTTTAACGATTGTGGTTTTTTTACCGATCACTGATTTACTGATTTACTTTGCTCAGCTTACCGTATAATATGAGCTTTTATTGCTGCAATCTCATTTCAGTATAAATCTAGTGACATTTATCTTTGACGATCACGAAACTTCAATTTTTTATTTATTTTTTTTGGTGAAGTCTATTGATCCGAAGTTTCCTGCTGTAATTAGTAATCGAATATTTTTAATGAATACCAATGAGAGATTGGAGTAATAAAATACGGCTTAAAGTGTGTAATCCAAGTGGATCTGTTAAAAGGGTGCAATCCCATTGTGTTGATGATAATCATCTAATTAAGTTAAACACCTAAGATCAATTATTTTGATTTTATGTTGATTTTCAGATAGATATAAAGTCGGCCATCATAAGACGTGATTTTATGATGAAATAAATGAACTTGAACTTTGATTTTAAGAAATTGCGTTGCTGTGGTATTTCCTGGTATAATATACTGAGTAAGAAATTGATTTTGCTTTTAAAAAAAGCAGATGTCTGCATGCATTAAAAATGGCAGGTGTAGTTGATAATTTGAAAAACATGCACTGAGAACCAAAAGACGACTTAAGAAACACAAATTATGTTATGTCATGTTTTTGACCTAACATTCATGTATTATTATTAAAATTTTTGAAAACACCTGCTGTTGACAACTGAGTTCATTATTTACAAGTTCAAGATCAATTTATTGTTTTGTTCAGGGGTTGATTTGCAATTTCTCTGCACCTCTTAAACATACATAAAGTCTAGTGTGCAATTGGTGCATATATTATGCAGCTGCAGTTTTATGCACATGGTGCACAGACCACAGACAGGTTGATGCAGAATGCTGCACAGTTCATTGCCACTGCAACATTAATCCCACTTCCTAACATCTCTTTCACTCTCTTTCAACTTTTTTCTTTTTTTTTTAGTCTTTGTTTACCAATACCTGAAATTCGTTATATTTCTTGACTGAAGTTAATTTGTATAAAGTTCTAAAAAAAACCAGATGATTTTTTGGGGGGGTGGGGGGTTAAAATGGAGAAACAAATAAATTGTGTTTTGGGTTTTATGATAACGAGTAAACAATAATGATTTTATCTTACTAGAAGTCATCTTTTTAAAAGAAATGTGTCGCTGACCCCTACATACCTTATGACCCCCCTACCAAACTTTTACTATTCTCTTGTTGACTTTTTATGACACGATTGTCTGATATGCATATACAAACCTTTTGTCGTATAATCACGTAACATTAGTGTCACTTTACCTGGCTGATTAGTCCAGCCCCCATACCTGGCCCCACCTGGCCAGGTGTGTTGTCTAAGTCATCATCAGCAGCTTACATTGTTAATGAGGCATTGAATGCATGCACAGTCACACACAGAGACAATCTAGACCAATGCCCTGATTAATAAAGATCACGTCCTCTTCCTGTTTCTCTCTGTAGAATTGTCGTCTAGAATAGATATTGGAGTTTGAGTCACCCTGCTCCCTCATCCATAATGGATGAGTGTCCAGCGGAGAATTGGAGGCAATACAGATGTGTGACTAATCGAGTTAATTGGGTCTCATTGCGGAATACAGACACAACAATAACAATATCAATACAATACAATATTGTTGTGGATGTCTGTTATTTCCAAAGACTAATGTCATGACTGATGTCATGGAACCTACCGATGTCATATTTATCTGACCTGAAGGGAATTTTGCCCTAAGGCCAGGAACCTGGTATTCCCCTAATATGATACTTATATTGTCAGGCTGGGGGGAATTTCAAAAGGTTAAGTCTTGGGCTAGACAATAGTTAATTTTCAGTTACTGGGTCATCATTGGGAAAGAGAAAAGGGGGGGGGGGGGTAATTTAGAAAGCAGAGTCCAAGAGACAAAGCTCCATTTGCATTAGAACAAGTGCTTGACAAAATCTGTGTCCATCTTCTTGACTCGACTCCTTTTGTTACTGTATATAGTGTGAATATTAATACTAATCAATAGTGTTTGTAGAATACCGTAATATTGGAAAGGGGGAATCAACAACCGATGTGTTCGTCTGGACCAGGAGTAGATCTATTGGGGAGAGTCAGGTATACGGCATTCTAACTTAGCTCTGGCTATAAGTAAGTTAAATTCTTAGCTCGATAGGTAGAGTGCTGGACTGGCATGCCAGAGGTACCGGGTTTCAAAACCCCACAGAGGCAATAAGTGTCTCAGTTTCACTATGACTCCATTATTAGTCAGGCGAACTACTCGGGCCTATATACACATAGTACATTACAGTCTATTTTAAGTAATGGCAACAAGGATGGAGAAATAATGATGGACTAGACCGGGATTTGAACCTCAGGGCCCCCTGAATCTCTAGTCAGATGCTCTACTAACTGAGCTGTCTGGCATCAGTATTTGACTTTGTCTGACTTTCACTGTAACCGGATGGGAGAAAATATGACGGACCGGACCAGAATTCATACCTTGGCCCCCTGAAATCATAAGTCAGGTGTTCTACCAACTGAGCTATCGTATCTGGTGTCAGCGATTAAACAGCACTTGATTGTCACAAATGTTACTTTCTACTGTCTATTTTGATGTAATGGAATTGCTCCGTATATAGCTTTATAGATCAATAGCATATACTGTATCACTTTCCAATTTTCCCAACCTGTATCCATTTCTCAATGTGTGTGCTATCTGCTGAGTAGAGAAATGAACTAAGCCTTATTTTTTTAACATGTGTTTTGATGCTGATCCCAGGTTAACATTTAAGATGGAAGTCATTGATAAACTGTCACTCAAAAACCGGTTTATTGCAATGAATATGAAACCTCGACTTGAGTATGCAGGTCAAAAATGAAGCACAGCGCTCATATTTTTTGATAATTTTTTTGCAATGAATTTTTGCATTCAGATAGTCTAATCATTTCCTTTCCTTAAATGAAAAATGAATGCATTTCTTTAAAGTTGATGATCTACTGACTAAGCATACAAGTGCTTATGTACATTCAAGTTCCATTCATAAATATGATATTGCTTTGCCTCACAGAAAATATTGCATTGTCATCCCAACAAAAAATGCATCACCTGATTGCCGTCTATATATCTATAGTAGACAAGTAGCAAATGATAGACAGTAACAGGATCATCGAGATGGCAGTAACACCTTTTTACATTCTATTTCTTTCTTAGTTTTATCAATAAACAAAAGAGTGTTGGTCCTCAACAAAACAAAACACTTATTAGGTTTGTTACTGACAGCCTACGGAAATTTGTTAGGTTCTTAAACTACATAGTAGATACGGTTTTGCCTCGCATTTTATGGATGTTGCAACCCGATATATATCTGTAGACAGTCAGTAATAAACCTGATAGGTAATACATGTAGTATCCTAATCAATCCTTCAAGTCAGAAAGTAAAGTTCTACATGATTACAATGAATTTTGATAGTGAACCATTCATAGTAGGTATCTGTTGTTAAGGAAGTTCTACATGATTACAATGTATTTTGATAGTGAACCATACATAGACGGTGTCTGTAGTTAAGGAGGATGTACCTTAAGGAGGCTGGATGAGCAATCAACAAATTAACCATCAGATCTACCTTAAATTTTTAGACATGATGTTTTTAGCTATAAAATATTATTTAGTTGGGAAAAAATCCATTTATCTTGCCTTTTAAGTTTGGGCACTGTCCTATATTCTTATAAAGAGCTTTCCTTTTAAAGGAGATCAATACAGTCTAAAAATGGCCATGACCTTTTAGTATCCATCAGATCTACCTTAATTTTTTTTTAAATGATTTGTTTACCTATAAACTATTATTTATTTGGTAAAGAGAAATTCATTTCATATTTTGGCTATGATTTTAAAATATATTTACTATATCTTTTTATAGAGCTCTTCTTTGTAGGGAGATTTATAAAGTTTGAAAAATAGCCACAACCATCCAGCCCTCTTAATATTGTTTCATTCACTGACATCAGGTGTTGTCATTCTAATGTACAAGAGCGAGCAGCACACGCTTTCTAGAAAAATTGGCCAAAAAATTTAAATTTTGTTGCATGTCATTGCAGACATTTTGTTGCAACTGATTTAAGTGGAATTCAGGTATTTTTGATATTTAAAATTTATTGTTGCAAAAAATTTGATGTTATTTTTTGTCGTCAGGGTTTTAGAGACACAGTTGATTTATTTTTCTGTTTATTTAAAGCTGTAAAATGTTAAAGATATCATGAGCAGTTGGTGCAGTTTGAATTCTCCAGAAAACATCTTTCCAGCTGAGAAACTCAAATAAACCCAAAACGATTTATGATCTAGAAGGTTGTGTGCTAGTCAGTCAATATGATTTACAATGGGCTATCATGATCAGCTTTGCACCAACAAATACCCCAGATTTGTAGAACATTGTGTTCAACAGTAAATTATTCACTTCCGATGGGATTTGGGTGAGCTTGGGGAATTGACTCCTAGAGATGTCTGTGAGAGGAGAGAGAGTGGGGATGTATAGAAATCTCAATCTTGAAGCGCATTACATAATCCCCCATCAATATTAGATGGAACCAACTTTTAATGACGATTTTGTTTGAGACTTGTAAGCTCAGCTGGTTGTGAAGAACAGAAATAATCAGAAATAATCAGGGGACTTGAAGAAAGAGATTTTTAATTAATCAGTGAGAAGTCTGCAGTACTTGGGTGTTAATATGTATTATTTGTCATGATTGCCAGAATGATTTCAGTTATATAAGCTTCCTGTAAGAATGCATGGACAGTATTATCATCCAGCATTGAAATAGCTTCATTTCTCTATTTGGTATGAAGTGGACAATAGTTCACCAGGTACTGGGCAATGCTGTAGTAGTAGAGCTGTAGTCCGTCTCTTATTGTGTGCGAGAAAATTTTATAAGGTTTGCAGAGAGAACCTTTTTGTTAATAGTGTACCAGTTAATTCATATCTTGATTTGGTTAAGATTTTAAAATTTATCATTTTTAAACTTTATAGAATGATAAGTGTGACAGTTTGTCATTGCGAACTGTATTTTTGAGTAGTTTATAATTGATAAAAGTCGTCACAATTAGGGTATATGATGTCAATAGGTTAGTACATGTGTCCTGAGATGCTCTCTCTGCTGGATGTCTTCATTTGATGGCACATCTGTTTTGCGGCTGCTTCATCATGTAATTATTAGCTGTTTGATGCATCATCTTGTAATAACTGTTTGATGCAGAATATTTTCATGAGAAAAAGGGGAAGAGTTTTCTTTCATTCAGTCCCATTTATAAGAACATTGTGATATATGGATTATTATGCAGCAATCATTGTTTCATGATTTTGTGTGTACTATTTTTTGGGAGGTGGGCTATGTACAGTTTTTTCACATTTGTATAATGTATACTGGTTTATTTTCGCCCCGTGTAATTTTCGTCCTTCTTCACTTGCAAACAGTTTTGCCCAGTCTTGAGTTCACCCAAGACACAGCTGCGTTTAAAGAAAAATAATTCAAGACATTGGAATCCGCTCAGTCTTAAATTCGCCTGCTGACAACAAGGTCGATAGGGGCAAAAATAAAAAGGGGGCGAATATTTCCCTGTATACAGTAATTCACTGTTACGTAAACATTGCATGATATCTTAATCCATTGGTTGACTTGATTGAAACTGTTTTCATTGAATCGACCTTTTTTTTCCGCGGCAGGTTTGAGCAGGACTACTACTATAGACCGGACGAGGAGGGACGGATGGAGTCGGAGGTCGAACCAGACAGTGACCATGACGACACGGACCACGACCTCTCCCACGGACACTGGATGGGACACCCAGACGACCCCAACAAGGTAAGGTCATTGTGTGAGGTCAAGGACATTCATTCGCTTTTGTTACAGGCATTGAGGCAGGCAGTTATTAGCAAGATAGGTCATATTTGTTATGATTGGATTATTTAAGGTCAAGGACAATGGTTTTGTTATAATTATGGTAGGCTATTGTTGATTGGATTGTTTTTTGAGGTACCATGGTTAATATTTGATATGGTCATAATGCGATTGTTCTTTCAATCTAATTAAAATTAGATCCTTCACGCTCTCGTATTTAATATGTCACAGCGACATATCAAATACGAGAGCGTGAAGGATCTAATTTTAGTTAGATTGATTGTTCTTTAAGATACTTATTCAGGATGGTTAAATGGTGTTCTTTATGGTACCAGGATGGTTAAATATTGTTCTTTATGATATCAGGATGGCGAAAAATATTGTTCCTGGTATCATGATGGTAAAAAATGTTATTTAACATTCCAGGATGGTTAAAAAATGTTGTTCATTCAGGTAATATGGTTAATATTGAGGTTTTTCTTTGAGGTACATGTACTATGTTTAATAATAAGACCAAGCTTTTTTTTTAGGTCAAAGATACTCAAATTGTCCAAAAATTAGGCCGTCGATGTAATTGTTAATTGGTTTTTACTATGCCTGATTATTTCAGCACAGTTGAGCACAATTACAGCATTAGACGGAAAACTGTAAAAACTGTTTTTTGCTTTCCGGTCAGACTTGCAAAAATCAATATCGGGTTTTATGCGTGTTTTTTATATGGTTATATCACTGGATCAGGAAATTCTCCACATTTCAAAGCAAAATCTATGCTGAGCATAATTAGGTCAGTATGCAGCGCAAGCTGTGAAAATGGGAAACAGTTCTCATTTGCCGTGAGGGTGGGGTTGTTTAAAATGTCTTGGTTTAATATAACTCCACCCATTGCATTATATGCTGATTTGGTGTAAAAAGCTGACTCTAGACTCTCGACTATGGAGACTCAGAGTTGCAGGGGCTGGAGCTAGTTTTTGTCCTTTTTGGAGCTAATGGGCTGCAACTTGGAATTTTGGGTTAACGTTTCTCAAGCTTTTCAAATGACATTTAAAACTCAACCATGAGATGTTGGAAGCTATTTTCGGAAACTGATGACATTAAAAATTTTGATCGATGCTAAAAGGAATCTAAATGTTTTTGATGAATTTAATAATTTTTGGAACTCCACTGGCAATAAATTTATAAGATTTGCATCAGGAAAAAAGTGTTTAAGATTCAAGCCTGCAGGTGTCTGAATTATGAGACATGAGTCTTTACTACAAAATTCATGTATAAATGTACCAAAAAACCAGTGAAATACTTGGCAAACCTTACTATTCCTTAAAACCAAAAAAAAAAGAGAATGCAAGATTAGTTAATCAGCCTCTCTTTTAGAATGCGTGTGTTCCGCAAAATAGACAAATTTCCAAGCAATTAGGTAAAAATAACCCAAGCTTAAGCAAAAAGTGTGAAAATATCAAAGGTTTAAAGACAGAACAAAGCGTGATTCTGTGATTAGTAAAATGTAAAAGTTGGCAGAAATCTCAATGCTTTCGTTTGGCAGAAATCAGGATGTTTTTGCTCGTTGTAGAACCTAGAACACTTCGTTAAACAGGATCTAGGGAGTCCGAGCGCCAGACAAATCTGTCCTTGTTAATAAAGTTAGCATTGATTGGACACTTTTTTGTTCGCTTGTGATTACTGGCGTTGGAAGACATTGGTGTCAACTGTGCAATATTTCACACGCAAAATGGTGGGCTCAGCGGTTTTACAGGAATTGTACTCTAAGTTGCTGCATAGTTCTGCATAAAAAAATATTCTAGGTTATTTGTTCCATTGCTTATTAATATCATAAAATTATTCTCATTATATGAATTAGGTTTCTATTCCAAGATACCCAGAGACCTGCCTATACATGTGAATATAGTCTCTCTGTCTGTCTGTCTTTGTGTATCTTTGTGTCTGTCTCTCTCTCTCTATTTTAAAAATTCTCTCTCTCTCTCTCTCTCTCTCTCTCTCTCTCTCTCTCTCTAAAGCAAAAGCAAAAAACAACATTAGAATATCTGGAGTGTATAAAAAAAAATCTCAGTATCTGTGAAATATTACACAGATAATCTTTTGAAAAAGTCAAATAGCCCTAAATATAAGGCTGTCTTATTCATACACTTGGTGCCAAGCTAAGTATTGATCAGCCAAGTGTAATATGTATGGAGGAAATTCAGACCAAATGAAAAATTAGGTGCTCATAAATCTACACTCCTAATCTTTGTTTTATTAAAGGTCACTGTGTTTGCTCTAATTCTTGGGGTCAATAGAGGTCACTCAAGGTCACTGGTGGTCAGCCACACAGGCTGTTAGGAAGCAGACAGTCTGGTACCATAATCACTATGTCATGGGCAATCCATCTTCTGGAAAAGCCTTGTCTATCTTTAAATTAAGCTGGAGAAAAAGGGATTTTCACTCTCTGTTGAAAGCAATAAAAGTCAGGCTCATGTCTTAGATATAATTTTTTGGTCCTTTGCTCTCACAATTACCTAACCCTCCATATGAGGTAGGGGGATACTGGGAGGGAGTTGCTACAATGGCCATGATGATTCCATGCACATATGGAGCCAATTGTGACTCACTTAATTATTTCACAAACTCAACTCAGAATACACAGGTGTAATTACTCCTCCCCAAGTACTAATTATTCCAGGCTCACAAGTATTAATTAATCCATGTTCATGCATCAATGGTCTTCTCCGAATCATTAGCCACTGGAAGTGTGTCTTAATTAAACCTGTATGCTTCATTTGACAACATCAGATTATAAAGATTCTCTGTTGGAGGATGATAAGAATAAAAAGGGGGGGGGGGGGGGGTGATGTAAAGACCTGCAGATTTATCATTCAGTTAAAAACCTGCAATTTTGATATGCAAGAATGCATGTCTTTTTTATTAACAAAAAAAGTAGGGAAATTTCAGTGCAATAGAAACAAAAATATAGTATAGCTAGGATTTATAAGATGCTTTTGATTTATTTCTGCTCTGAAAGTGGCAAATGAAGTCCTTGGGATTTTTGTTGTTTGTTTTGCAAATCTCGCACTGAAGAGGAATGTTCTTTTGATATATCATAGTTTACTATAAAGGGATGCAACTTGTCTGCCTGTCTGTCTGTGCAGTTGGATTTTGATTGCATGACTCATCAGTGAGGTTTCTATTTGTATACACAGAAAAAAACCAGAGCCTTTGCATCAGGCTTCTTTGTTTTGTGATGTCAGACCTGTTTATTTTGATTCTGTCGAATGTTTGCAGCGAAGAATGATAAAGCATGTCGAGGTAGCAGGTCGATATGTCTCTGATGGAACCAGTCAGCTATAAGTGTCAATTAAATAATATTCTGAGAGAGAGAGAGAGAGAGAGAGAGAGAGAGAGAGAGAAAGAGAGTAACCCTGACTCAAATTCTCTCTGGCCTTGCTTTATATCAGAAACTAACGATGTATGAAGACGCGAATGTACAGATGTTTTATTAATGAAGCATATTCTATGATAATGTGAAAGCTTGTATATTTATTGAATATTGCATTTCAATTTTTGTCTGATCTTGCGTTGGCCAGTTGCATGAAAAAAAATACATGAAAGAAAAACAATCTGGTTAGATCAAATTCCATATGGATAAATAGATAGATGTATCTGAATTGTTAAAAGCTATGCAAAACGCACACAGATGGCTCATCTATTCCAGTAGGAAAATGTCTGCAGAAAACAAACATTTTGTGACTGCGAATTTACAGAAATAATTGAATTCTCGTCAGACCCTGACAGGTATTTAGATGTCTTCAGCGTGCTAGCCCCCAGGCCTACGTGTTGAGTCATCCCCGCTTCCTGAGAGGGCTCAGTTGCAGAACTTATCAGACATGGACAAAAAATGAAAATGAATTCAAGCATCAAAGACCGACTAGCATTCTTTGAATGTTGTTTATGTTACAGTGCAGGAAAAAATTCTCTTATTTCATGGAGATACTTGGCATTTTGTGCTCATATGTGCTGATGTGCATGGTGGAGAGAGAGAGAGAGAGAGAGAGAGAGAGAGAGAGAGAGAGAGAGAGAGCATCGTCATCTATAAAATTGACCTCAGTGTAGAATTGCATGAAGTTTTGCATCATTTGAACAAACTTGTATTTAGCAGGATGGAAGTTGTTGGGTTCAGTTGTTTGTAAAGGGAATTGTAAAATAAGGAGTCCTTTATTATCAATACATGCTTCTCCATATCAATACAGGCTAAATCGAAGATGATGCAGATATGAAAGGACCTTGTACCAAGGACACATCTTTAGACATGAGGAGACTGCAACAGATTTTAAGCTGCAAGTGTCCTTCTGATTAAATGTTATTGGGAGATTTCCTGAGTCTGATATTGAACTCGAAGCTGCCTCCTTTGAAGTTTTTACCAATAATGGTAAATAGTATCAAACAATTATAAATAACAACTCTCCAAACAGAAAGTGGAAATCAATACAGATTGAAAGCAAGGCTTGTCTTTGTTGAGGGGCCCCGAGGCTTATTAACTCAGTTACATTGGAGCATGCTCAGACAAACTTGGCTATTATTGGTCTTTAAAGATCAGAGATGCTGTCTTTTTTATTGATGAGAGTGATTGTTTATACTTCGTTAACTGGTAGTTCATAGAGTTTGTGGGATATTCCCATGAATATTTCTCATGGCTTTTACACCCCTTCAATATTTACATAGAGCAAGTGTGTATTTAAAGAAATCGTAAATGGATAGTTTGTAAATAATTGGACCTGAATTGGCTTCCAGAACTGAAAGCAAGAATAATATTGTATTTCAATAGAGTAGACATTTTGGCATGTCAATAGATTGTGATGAATATATATGTACTAAATAGATAAAGTTTATAAGAAAAGAAACCCAGCTTTGATGTTGATTTTAAACTTGACATCTGAGGATATCAATATTTTAAACAATTTCAGACAGTTTTTTGCCAGATGTAAAGATGTTTGCTTTGTCCTTTGAGAAAAGACTAGTCAGCAATAAAACTCTTTCCCCTCATGCGAAACTAACCATGCAATGCTATAATAAATGTAAAATGTTGAAGGAGGCTGGATCCATTTTTATAGTATTTTTCTACCTCCAAGCAATAAGAGCTCAAAGAATTACAATTTGATATTTTGTGAAATAAAAAAAAATACAATTGAGTGCAATATTTTGCTGTGTGGCAATTTTGTTAAGTAAAAAAAGTAAAGTTTAAGGTCAGGATTGTTTTGTGTTAATATTTCATCCATCCTCCATTAATATATCCTTGCCCAAAAGTTTGGATATTGTTGATTATTAAACAATTAAAATACAGATAACAATGCAAATTACAGCTCTCCATTTATTTAAATCAAAAGTACAAAATTTGGCTTGAAATCATGAAACCTCAGAGCCTGTACCACTCTCTGCAATGTCTCTTTGTCTTCCAAGATTTTTTTTTTATTTCTAAACAAGCTTGGCTGTGTGGAGAGAGTAGCTATTTCTGGGCGGCTTCTATCAGCACCCTACAGCTGGGGTTGAATCGCAATTAATTCTCCTCTTTCTAGTTTAGCAGTGATGACCCTGCTTTCTTAGGATGCCGGGGGTTTCGAAGTAGTGTATAATGGATGCTGGGTCTTCTAAACTTGCAAGGTAGGACCGAAATAGATCGCATACCACTTTGTGTAAAAAGGAATTTCAAGCTTCAGAAAAGTTCATCAAATTTTATGAAAAGATTTTCATTCCTCGTCATAAGATAAGTTCTTGACTTTAACTGTCTCAGGGTTTTGGGGTAATGCTCTATAATCTGTGCAATTGGTGTTTTCTCTCACACTGATAAGCATAATCATTCAGTTTTTAGTTTTGAGAAATAGAATTTTATGTGTTTGTAAATCTCATTTATTTTATTTTTTTTTATTTAGATTTTTTATGCACTAAGTATTACATGCTCTCTGTACCGTTTGGTGTTATCAAATTTAGCAACTGTATTGCCAGTTTGCTGAAAGCCTTACAATATCAAAATAAAAAACATTTACGCTCTATCTTGACCAATTAAAGGATCTGGTCCATTCTTGAAATTCATCTTCTTGACAGTTGAGCAAGACTAAGCAAGGTAGAAGTGAATGATGAAACATGCTTTGTGCATTATCAGTATCGTCAGTTCCTTAATTAATGGAATCACAATTAATCAATGTTAATTAGTACCTCAGAAGCCAAGTGATAAGGCAGGAACCACTTGACAAATAAATCACATAATTATATATAATACATGATAGACGGGATGCCATTGTGACATGGAGAGACAAGATTAGGCCATGTTGGTATTTACTCTGGAAGGGAAACAGCATTTCATTCAGAAGTTATCTCCCTTACACATGAGGAGCAGAAATTCAGCCTGACAGTTTCACAAGAAGGCCGGCTTTGTAACCTGTTTGGATATTATTAGTCTTGACAACTGCAGGGATCGGCAGCCCAATGGACAAGGAGGGGTCTGCTCTCCATCTTGGCAACTTGTCTTCTGCTTTGTGCTGCAGCAGTGAATCGACTTTTTATAGATATTAATGAATTTGAGCAGAAATATGTGGCTGTGGATGTTTAAGCTAGAAGCTTATCTTTGTTTCATAAGACAAAAGGTCAATGGATGGTGAAAACTGTAGGTGGAGGTGTCCCCTTTCAAAAGATTGTGTGCTGGTTTTATCAGAGGAGGGAATTCTGATGAAGTTGCACAAGGGAAGAAGATGAATGAAAGAGTGTGGTCTGTTGACAGGGCACAGACTCTGTATCTCAGGGTGTGAGGGGAAACATTACTACACTCTGATGTGGTGCACAAAAGGTCACCAGATTCATGCACCTGTGATCTATAACAGCCTTACAGAAATTGTCTGTTACATTCAAATAAAGAACAAATAGCTGATAAAGAATAATGATATTGAGAGAGAGAGAGAGAGAGAGAGAGAGAGAGAGAGAGAGTAAATACACAACAGGGAAAGCAAGATAAAAAGTAAAATAGCAAGTCTAAGAGCTGAAAGAGATTTTGATAAAAAGGTGATTGCTCTTTTTCTGCCACCGGATGTCTCATATCAAACGAGGGTGACCTCCCGATATAGCTGTGTTAGACATTGATGCCTGTGATTTCTTAGCTCTGTGGAGTGTAATATCGGAAGGCAATGCCATGATGCAGTGGGAGGAATAAACAGAGATGGAGGCTGAGGAGAGAAATAATCATGCCTATGTTAATTATGGCTTCAATGCTAAGAAAGGTTTTTATATCTCCAGGAATTTTACCATTTTTATGGTGGTCTTTTGTTCTGTTGCAGAGCTCCATTAAATGCTAGGAGGGCTTTAGATGATTTTTTGTTATTTTTTTATTTTACATATATACCATTTTTATGGTGGTCTTTTGTTCTGTTGCAGAGCTCCATGTTCTAGGAGGGCTTTGTGATTTCATTTTTTGTCTTGTTTGATTTCTTTAAGTTCATTTGGCTTTTTGCAGCCTTAGGTAGCAAAGATTTAAAGAAAAAAAGGCTTGAGAACATATAATAGCCTAGGTATGTGCACAAACAGTTGAACAGAAAAACCAGGTTTTGTTTTCTGACAAATTTGCCAGCTGCATACTTTCGAAGCAAAAGTCAACTAATACTCAATATCACAAGTTTTGGGCTTCAACCCTAATACTTGTGGAGAACCCATTAGTCAAGTAGTTTAGTAGGAATTGTTCATTGACAGTTCTCTTTGATTAACAGTTGGTAGATTTTTTGGAAGCTCTATGTTTTTAATTTTGCCAGAGAATAATAAAAAAAGAAAACCATCATGATTTGGTTAAACCAAATGTGTTGCAGCATATGATCATATTGAAGCTGTTCACTAAGTGTTCTTTGTGTGTGAAGGCAATGACTGGTCAGTGATCTTAAGATGAAGCATAACTTGGCAGACATTTGTTTTATCGTTTGATAAGTGTTTGTAAGAGGGTGAGAAGTTAGTGTTTTGACAGTGTTAGATTTTCTATGATATCTTTCAGATTATCTCCCTTTGTGCACCGTGTCAATAATCTAACGAGAGCGGCCTAGATGTGTCTTTTGTGGGTGACTTGATCTATGGGAGGCTTTTTTCAGTTGTTGTGATAACTTTCTGTTTGATAAGTCAGCAACGCTGCATGGAGATTGTTCACCTTCTGTTAAACGTCTCCACATTTTTTGCCTACTCTGCGGAACACCCTGATAAGATATGTATATATGTTATATTGCACAACCTTGCAACCTCAGAGGGGGAAAATAAATTCTTTTCTAAGGGACTTCCCTCCAAGCTGTAATGGAATTGTGATTTGGTTAATTCCTTCCTGGCAGTGCGGATTGGTACCCATGTGTCTAGATTTTGACCCAACCCAGGCTTTCTCTGTATCATTGGGTGATGACATGGAATGCTAAGTTACACTGCAGGTCATGCACCCAAACACTCGGGTTATCTCGGCTTACATGTAGTTATCTCGGCTCGTCAAAGATTTGGCTCGCTTTCAGTTACAGATCTAACTACCTGAAACTGATTTCTGAGATGGAGAGAGATTGGGCTGGTGAGAAACCAGCATCTGAAATATTTGAAATTGCCAAGAAAAAATAAGTATCTATTAATTGATCTCCACCAAGAATTTTAATTGAGTTTGATTTTTATTCTTAATAGGGCCTATTTGATCAAAGCCTTGGCTACTGTGCAAGGGTTTTTTTTTTATCATATAGATTTTTTTGTATGAAACACGGTTTTCTAAAAGATAACAATTACAATTTAAGCCACATTTTATACAGATTTGGCTGACATATAATGTGCAGGCACAAGTTGATCTTTTTATGGAAAAAATTGGTGTAATTGAAGTGGATCATAATTATGATACCTTTTCCATAAATTCCATATTAACTGGGCTTTGTGAAAACTGAGCCATGTGACATTATTACTGGGCTATGAGATAACTGGGCCATGTGACAACTGGGCTATGAGATAACTGGGCCATGTGATATCTGGGCCATGTGACAACTGGGCTATGAGATAACTGGGCCATGTGACAACTGGGCTATGAGATAACTGGGCCATGTGACAACAGGCCAGTTATTAATGAACTGCCCAGTTATCTCATAGCCCAGTTATTAGATAACATAAAATAAAACACACATAAAATCCTCCTTAAGGTTTAAGTATTATTAGGAACTCAGGTTGATAAATAAAAACAGTTGATATTATACCCAATGGGATTCAAGATGAAAATTTGACAATTAATTAGGGGAAAAAAAGTGACTGTAATTGTAATGAGAGATATGTACTCCATCTAGTTCAGGGCTTGATTATCATCCTCTGTCGAAGCCCGCATTGATGGGATTATTTGTTAGGAGTCCTGCATGTAATTTGTACATTTTCCACGTAAAAAACTACTGAGATAGGTCACCATGGTACTAGCTGCATGGTGCTATCATGTTTGAAGTTTTCCCAGGACAATTCGGTCTGTACTGTTAAATTAAGCCCACGTTGTCAGCCCTGACTCGTCTGATACAGGCAATTTTATTTAGAGTCTGGGTGTGTGAGAAACTTGGATGTATAACTAACACAAGTTGGTGAAATTTCATAGTGAATACAGGTAGGGTTTCTTCTACAACCATATGTCTATCTAAGCTATCGGGAGAGGCATTTTCTTAATTGCTCTGGGATGATTTGTAAAAAATTTAATTGCTGTTCTAAAGCGAGGAATGAATTTCCGCATAAAATCGGGAGAATTGGTCCTAGTGGATTTTAAAATCTCCCAGTAATTTTTCAGTTTCGAGCTTTATAAAGTTAAAGCAAAAATTTGGTGCTCGCAATGTTATATTCTTGTGATTTTATGCAAAACAGTGGAATGGCAGAATTAAATATTCGCGTAAAATAAGGAACGTACTGTCTCTCTGTGATTAAGATTTTTGAACTCCGTGCAAAGGGAGATGTTATTGTTTTGATGCTTTGTGCAGACTGTAGCCTATTTTGCAAGATGATGAGCTCCTATGATATAATAAAGTATAGAGACATTACCACAATCTTTTGCATCATCTGAAAATACAGAGGAAATTGAGTTTGTTTATCAAGATTGGCATGGATGATGTAAACAAGTATGAAATTGCTTGCAGGTGCCCTGCAGCAGATGCATCTTTGTTCAGAGTGTTCAATAAACTGAATTAAAGGGAAGCTTCGGCTACAAGGCTAAATATACAAATTTTGAATTTGATGAAAATGGAAACACTAGTTAGAGTACAAATCTTGATGTGAAATATTATGTAAGTTGCTTAAGTCTGACCATTTTAGAGATCTCACTCAAGACTTAACAATAACAAGAGCCATTTTGTAAAAGCACAGGCCTATAGTACAATACATATTGAAAATATCATAGGTGATATCATCTATGTATTTTCTGATGTCTTGGCAAATATGAATTCATAATAATTTTAGAGGGAAAGTAAAGTGTACATTTTTCAAAGTTAAATGTATTTTTCCTTGATTTCACTCTTGGACATTAGCAAACGAACGAACGCGAAAAAACCCCGGAGATATGGTATCTTTGGCTTTCTGACTCCATTCCTGTTGCTCCTTCAGTGGCTATGAGAAACCTGTTGATGAGCTTCCTGACAGGTATAAGGACCTTTCCATCATCTTCTTTCCTTCATATCCAGATTTCAGAACTTTTCCTTTGTTCTCTCATCCTGGATACCCTGTTATCTCTACATTTCTTGGGTCCTCTCCCCCCCCCCCCCCCCCCCCCATTTCAGTGTATTTTTACATCCTGATTTCTTTCTCTCCTCTCTATCCAGATTTTGAATCCACTTTTCCCTATAGTTTTATCAACTCTCTAGATTTCTCTCTCCCTTTTATTGTTCCATCATTGTGTTCTTCCCCCATTATTCTTTCATTGTGTTTTCACATCATATCCCCCCCCCCCCCCCCCACCCACCACCCCATTGCTCTATAGCTATCATCTTCGATTCCTTTATCTCTGAAGTTTCTATCATTGTGTTTTCACATTATTCTCTTTTCCCTCACTTCTCTCCTCCATTGTTCTTTTATTGTGTATTCACATCATCCCCCCCCCCCCCCCCCATCCACCACCCCATTGCTGAGACTATAGCTATCATCTTCGATTCCTTTGTATCTAAAGTTTCTATCATTGTCTCATCACATTATCCTCTTTCCCTCACTTCTCTCCTCCATTGTTCTATGATTGTGTTTTCACATCCTGCATTTACATGGTAATTGGGCCGGTGATGGACACGTACCTTTGGCAGAAGTCGGTAGGCCCGACTGGCGTCTGCTTCTTAATCCATCACTCAGTGACAGAAATACTTCCCAGAATTGGAGGCTTTTCATTACAGAATGTCTACATAGCCGTAGATGTATTGGAATAGAGTTTGCTGAGGTTGCTAAGGCATTGTGAATGCCTGGAGATGTCCATGGGTTCTCTGTGTGAGCTTTAGGATGATTTAAGTGTCTGAGCCAGCTGTGGTAAAGTCAGGCTCGTTACATGTTTTTTCCATTTCCGCATAATGAAACTCTACACAGGCAGATTTCAAATAGAGAGCTGAATTTGAATCTTTTGCCATTTCATAGAAGATGGTTTTTCAAGATCTCTTTTTTACCACGGGTCCTTTACTTATCAAATGATTCATTGACAAATTATGTGCCCAGGTTTGTCAATGTTTTTAGAAAATAAAGAGTAACAGAGAAATTTCTTTAAACATGTATTAAAAGGTGAAAATCGTTCTTAACCTGTGATGTAAACAATTCTTGTGAGTGAAGTCGGTGTTACGCAGGAATCTAGAAAGGTGAAAGTCTTTCTTTAACCTGAAGTGTAAAAAAATATCTTGGGATTGGAGTTAATATTTCACTGGAGCCTAGAGAGGTCAACATCAGATAAACAGAAAGAATAACTGTCTACGTACGTTTTGTGATGAGTTTTAGGAATGTGAGCGCAATATACGAAAAAAATTCATTCACGCTGACTGGATGCAATGATCCCGACACTTGTCTGTCGACCGAAGCTGTGCGCTGGGAAGATCGGAGTTCTCTCTTTCTTTGTAGAAAAGGCCGTAGATGTGCTGAGAAAAGTTTCGATGAAATCCTCCATTGAAATATTTATTTTATCGAAAAAGGAATTCAAATTGTTTAATTGTGTTCTCTTGGGAAAAAGAATTTCAAGAAAATATTAAGATGAATTGGAAAGACTTTGTGAATTGAAATGAGGCTTTGATTTTTTTTATTTTGTTCCAATCAAGTTTCATTCCTGTCTGAGATGAAATTGTATACTGCTGAAGGGAAATCCTACTTGGAGTTGATCTTGAAATGATCTAGATTACAAGAATTCGGGAGCATGTATATAAGTATTTTTAACACTTTAGTGACCTTGAGAACGTCAGCATGAGGTTGAATGGCTCTGTGTAATGATGGTCTCAATTAACCCCCGGAAATAAACTTCTTCAGTTTGAATTTTCACTGCATTTGATAGGTGTATACGTACGCAGTTGTCAAAATCTATTTTTAAATACAGTGTGATGTGTGCATTGTGTCAGCTGAACTGATTTGGTTGAAGTTTTTGCTGGAAGAAAATTGGAGGAGTTTAGAAATTGAAAATGGTGAAATCTGTTAGTTTTTACAACGTTCCTTTGGATTGAAATATTGATATGGTAAGTGTTTTAACATATTATATTTTAGTTCCATTGCTATGGAATTATTTAAGGGTGTATTGCTATGCTTCATGAAGATAATCATTGCATCATCATCAATACGTATAAACAAAGATTTTTAAAATGAACCTTTCGATTGCAATTTACTCTTATCCAAATTTTGGGAAAGGGGGGGCATGTGTTTAAGAAATTAAATATTCAGACCAAACTGGCATGTATATCATGATAATTGCAATTAGAATTAGGCTTTGTCATTTATTACGTGGCACGACATTGACCACAAATTTTGGCGGCAAGTCAATCCAGGTAAAACCAAGTGTCATGTACGAGGCTTGCAAGAGAAATGTCTGCTGAAATCGGCCCTTGTTTTGCTGGGAGAGGATGTCAAAGTGGCATATAGTTGTGGAGGTCTTATCTCTGTTAAAGAATGTGAAAATGGCAGAACTTAATGAAGAACAGAGTGATGAATGACCAGGAAGCCCCAGCTTTCTGATGAGAGCCTTGTGTTACTGATTCATAGCGCACTTGTGTTCTCAGGGGTCAAAAAAGAAAACAGATATACACTTGCTGTGGTATGTCTCTCAAAGTAATAGGTAGTAGGTTTGTTAGAATCTCGGTTTTGTTTGGTCTGGGATTGGTTGTGGTTTGTTGCTTAAATTTTCAGTTACTGGTTGTCTCTTTTTGTATATATTAGAAATTATTTAACTTGTGGACATGGCCCATGGCATTTTCATTTCCATGGTGAATCTGATCTTTGAGGGTCAAATAGGTCATGTAAGTCAAGGTCATGATTATGTTTAAAGTAGATAGAAATATGTATGTCATTGTTTAAAGCATGCAGTGCGGTTTCTGGCTGTTAATTTTTGGTGTATTGGTGTTTTAAGAGAGACTAAAAAACACAGGATCATTTTGCACTATTTACAGGTACGAGGCATGCATTAAGATTTCAAAACAAGTTCTTGGTTCATAATTAGACTTGACATGCAAGGTGGTTTGTTGAATTGCGCACATAAACATTCCTGATCATTAACTTAATTAATGGTTGATGTATTGAACCCAAAAAACTGTTCTATATATAAAACTCTGGTGTAAGGAGAAGATAATGTACACTCTATAGACACAGCAAGAGAAGTGCAAGTAGATTACTCAACAGTTAGTTTTTGAGTACACAAAAAGAATATAAACAAAGGGTTAAAGATGCCGTCGACAGCTTATGCATTAAGACATCATGTAGGTCTGTAGGTTTTTGGTGTGGAATAGATGAGAAAGGTAGAAGTTAGTGCAGGTTTTTCGAAATAGTTCGACATGTTGTTTTCAAGTTGCCATGTAGAAGATGGAACTTGAGTACAGAATGCGAGGTTTGGTGTCAGAGTCTGTAAGAGGAGAGAACAGTCGGTGCAGTATCTGGCAGGTCTAGATGTCTCTCCAAAGATGAGTTATTGCTGAATCTGACACAATCTGACAGATATTATCAGCTATCAGCAGGCTATACTGCAAAAAAAGTCAGTTACAAGGTTTAACTTGCAGTTCTAGTTAACACGTGTCTTCAAAAATACAGTCAGCATAATGTATGGTAGTACTAGTTTTTAAAGCAGAGTATCTGGACTAAAACAGTATTTTCTACATCCATCATCTTCAATTGAAACCCATGGTTGATCTTACCTCTCTTATGCAAGTCTGGAACCAATGGTTTCTGACAATGGCTGTTCTTCTGGGGAGTCATTTAAATTGGTGGGGGCCAATTTTTCCATGGACTGTAGTTGTTAAATGCTTATTTGTGGGGATGTAATTTCATGGATGCATGGGTTTTCTGTGTAAATATGAAAACTAATTCTTTAAAATTTGTTTTTGTGGAGGATGTAAATTTGTGGGGTTTGGCTACCCACGAATACCATGAAAATTGAGCCACCATGAATTCTAATGATTCCACAGTATCTGACTCTGCTACTGAAACATCCAGTACAGTAGTTTGTGAGTTCTAGTTGTCCTACCCAATCAGTGGGTACCTTTATCTTGATTACTGACACAGTTATTTCAGTTGTTCTCCGTAAGTTGTCTCCCCCAATCAGAATGCTTCTGGAACAGTATGGTATTAGCTGTCTAGCAGACTCTTGTTCTGTTCTGGTTTTCTCTTCAGCTTCTGGTCTGACAGAGTGCAAACCGAATTAGTCAATGAAATACTTGGCAATATTTCCTCCCTGAAGCTAGCTATGATCTAAGTGCAGTTGTTACAGTACATTTTACTATGGGTGTAACTTCATGTTGAGAGCAAGCTTAAACTCTATCTGGGTGCTAAAAAGCTAGCATCTTGCATTATTTATACCATTTAGAATAAATTTAAATGCATTGTATAAATCTTCTGTGTGCAGCAAATTAAAGGCTAATTTTCTTTGTTAGAATGTAAATATTGCTCTAGAATAGTTGTATCAAAACTAGTTGATAATAACTCTGAATAATTTCATTGTTTTTGCTGTCTTTGTGTGCCAGCTATCTTACGAATCTGAAATCTATGACCCTGAAATATAAATGACTCAGTCAATGAAATTGCCTATAAAAAGGGTGACCTCATAGAATAAAAAAAAAATAATTAATAAACCATGATAAAATAATGCAGCGCATGCGGATCTGAATTGTCGGATGACAATTATGCTGCTCAATGTCTGCACCTGCTCCAGATTAGATAAAAAAAATCAGATTTCTGTTTCAATGGGACTGGTTCTACAAAGCTCTCTTCCATTGGTGGTAGTGTCTGTCGGTCTGGCTTCGCCACTAGAGTCAGTTGATTGTTTTCCCAAGAGTCACTGATTCTGTAGTGGCTGCTTTTTGAGGATACAGGAGATAAAAGACACTTGATGAGTCAGCATCTGTGTGTGTCATCAATTGGTCGAGTTGGGGCATTCATAGATGGACATCTTTGAGTCCTCCCCAGAGATAGAGAGAGATAGAGAGAAGTTCTGTGACAAATATACTGTACAAAATGAAATTATTCAGTCCAAGAATAAATCCAATACACTGTGTGTCATCAATTGGTCAGAGTCAGGTCAGTTGTAGATAAACTTAACTGAGTCCCATACTCATCTCATGGGAATGCACTAGTGGACTCAGAGAGAGAGAGAGAGAGAGAGAGAGAGAGAGAGAGAGAGAGAGAGAGAGAGAGAGAGAATATATATGTATATATAGGCATGTATACTTTGCCTGCTGCCCCTGTTGTGAGATGTCTGCTTTGGGCACACATTTAGGCCTGCATGCCTATTTATTATACCCCCAATTGAGGGATTTGGATTGATGATGGTGTTGGTTTACTTGACTTAGATTTGATAATCATTTCTAGGGTGGTGGAAAAATTACACAACTTTTTCTTTTGAGTACTTGGAAGGATGGTAGCCATTATCTGTTACCATAGTTTGACCCCCCCCCCCTTTTGACAATCTTTGGTCGAAATTGATGACAAAGTTAAAGAATGACCATTAGAAAATGGAGTACAGATATCAGCACAGAATCTTGACAGTCATAGGTCACAGGTCACAATGATTGGACAGGTAACCAGCAGTTGAAGACAAGTTTTTTGGGTTTTTTTGGTTTATTTGAAGTTGAACAATCAAATACATTTGTATACAATAAAGTGATTACAACAGTTTTGAGAACATTTACTTCAAAACAAAATTATTCCTTGGGAGAGAGAGAGAGAGAGTTGATGTCAAGTTGATAACGACAGTTGACGAATATAGAGACCAAATTACATCAGTTTACGTTGTATCATGCTTGATAAGTCATGATCTTTAATCTAATGGTTGCCGATTTGTTTTTGTTTCAAGGATTTCTCCATTCAATTGATTTTTTGCCGTAAAAAACTCTATTATAAACTGTTGGGGAAGAAAGTGGGAGGATTTGAGCATTCTTGACGTTTCTGCTTGAAAACGAGTTCTAATTTAGGCAAAATAATCTAATTGAACTCGGAGTTAATTGTCCTATTTAGTCTTGTGACGTAAGACATGGATTAAAGATTAATTTTTCAAGTCCCTTGTCAAGATTTATTACGCAGCTTATCTCATTTTATTTTGTAGGATTCTGATGTGGTTTATAGAACTACTCCATATTGAAACGTTCATTGACCATTTTAGCATCTTTAAGAAAATGCTGAAATCTTTAACATTTATTGAATAAGAAAGTTGAGAGTTTTGCCGATTTTGATCAGATTTTAAGAGGAAATTTGCATATTATTTTTTTTAATCCTTGACGCCAAAAGGACTTGGGTGTGTCTCCATTCTCCAAAGATGCGCACTAAAACACTTAAACTATCTTATCTTTATCACTTGATGCGGTGGGAGGGAGGGGATGGGATGAAAGTTTCAAAGTCCAGATTCTAAGTATTCAACAAGTGCTCTTTAAACAGTTGGTCACATTTTTAATGAGGTGTCTTGCATAAGAGCTACTAGTACATATTGTGTTGGTATTTTATCAGAAATTTTAGATATAAATTCAGTTACCCCATCACCTCCTCCTATACCAGTGAAGTTTATTCCCATATGTCCACATACTGATTAAAATACATGTATTTTGGTTGACTTAGATTGCCAGTAAATGTATGGTTCTTTTGAATAGTTAATATTTTGCCTCTACACCAATGATATACATGTACATGTATATGTATGCATATAACAAGCTAAAATTGTATGGTCTTTTTAAATAGTTAAAATATCCTAGCTTTCACCTACACACCAATAATATACATATATATATGCATATAACAAGCAAGCTAAAATTGTATGTGCGACGTCTTTTTAAATAGTTCAATTTCCTAGCTTTCACCTATACACCAATAATATGTATAGTACACGCCATAGAAACCCAGGGTTCCTGGAATGTGTTGTTATTTTTCCTAGTTTGACAAATTTACCGTCTTTTAATCATCACCCATCATTTTTTATGCCCGGTCACTCACTGTGTGTCAGTGACGGCCTACAACTTGCAGACCAGCAGACCTCTCAGGAAGGCCATCCCTCGTGGCTGACCACCTCTACCGGTCGTCCTTGTCAAGTCCTGACCCCCGGACTAATCCATCACCTGTCCGACATATCTCTGACTGGACTCACCCCCCCCCCTCCTCTCGCCACTGACCTGTGTGGTTTGTTTGTGACAGTTGTTTACATCCAATCAGCTCTGTTCGTTGCTATGACTTTGGTCCACTTAGGGTTGTGTCTGGGGGATTGTTTGTGGGGCCGTTTCTTTCTTTGTGATTTGACCCCCGTGGTTTTGATTAATGTGAGGAGTAGTGTGACTTGTACTTCCTTAATTTACATACTCTGACATGTGGCCAATCTTTTGCTTTCGTTTTACCTGAGATTAACTTTACCTATTGGAATAAACTTTAGTATGTGGGATTTTTTCTTTACCTGGGATCGTAAGTTTTTAACTTTTTATCTTAATTTGTCAATAATCATTAGTTATTATACTTTTTTTTTAGTAATAACTGTTTATATTTTTTTTTCCACGCTATATATTAAGTGGATTGGATGGAATCTTTTTTGATTAAGTACAGTTTTATTAAAACTGGAGATATATGTTTACTGAAGCTGAAAAAAATGCAATTTAAAATTAAAATTGTGCATGGATCAACAAATGGTAATGTCTGTGCGTGTCGCTAATGAAGGAAAAGTTGATGAAATAATGATATGATGAATTAAGTATGGCATGACTGTCTCTTTAGAGTTGTTTGTGGACCGCAGTTCTGATATAAACGTGATGTAAGAATATGTTTCTACTTTTTTCTCTTCCTTTTGTTGATATACATGTATTTACGATTCCCCGAAAAAACTTTTTTAATTTTAATATGCAGAATAACTGTGAATATTAAAGTATGAATTCAGTATTAGTTTAAGGGGGGGGGGGGGGAGGGGAGGGGTTAGTTACCCTCAGACCCACAGGTTAAGGACAAGTAATAATAATCTACAGTTGTTGACTTCAGAGTCTTTATCAGAAGCTTTCCAATATTAAATAGGATAAGATTTTCATGCATCCCAAGCTTGATGAATTCCCTATAATAAAAAAAAAATTGGATAGAATGTTAAAAGCATCCTGTTTTATAAGGCAGATTGTGTAAATCTGTTTTCCAAACATTTCACAACAATATTTTTGATTGAATGAGGGCCGCTGTTAGGGTGATCAATTTAACAATTTACCTGCCAGATTCAAAACTGAAAGATTTTGTATATGATTATCTTCTAGCCGTAATTTATTTAGTAAAGAAAGCAACCAAATAATTAAAATACAAAATTTGATTATAAGAGCTAGAATATCAGAAAATGTTCAATAAAACACGAATATTGTTACTGATTTTTTGACTATCTTTCCCTATAGGACCTGAACTCTGACGACACTGGAACAGTCCGCAGGAAGAAGAAGACGGTGGTCACCCCCAAGATGGCCATGGAGAGCTTCCGGTCCTCCTTCCTCAACACCGACGGTAATCAGTGCTTTATGTGGTTGATGTCTGTCTGTCGGTTTGTTTGTTTGTCGAATAACAATACTTTATCCCTAACTTGCATGCAAAACCATTAAGTCACAAAACCATTAAGTCACAAAACCAATAAGTCACAAAACCATTAAGTCACATTTAAGTTTTTCTTTGACACAGTAAAATTCTTTTTCTTCCTCAATAGGTATTATAATAGTGATCCATTGGGTGGAGTTGGGGTGGTGTGGGGGGGGGGGGGGGGTTTGGGTGATGAAGATAAAATTCATTGTACAGTGCATTAAGAAAAGAAGTCCAGATTTACTGAATATCATATCTAGAGTAGTTTGCAATATATCAACCTTATCTTGTAATTTAGCAATGAAATGAATTTATGGAGGGTTGGTGCAGAGAAACTTTTCAATGTTTATGTTATTAAAGATATCACTAGGCGATCCATGTACATGCATATCTAGATATGAAAAATGGCGACAAAAAATTGGTTTTTGAGGATTAAAAAAATTTTTCTTTGATTTTCATTTTGTTTGCAATTGAACATACTACATAGTAATGATTCATCTTGAGAACTCTGACAGAGGAAATCTGAGATTTAACTTTACGCCTTAATCCTGTCAGATATGAAGAGAAAAGTGTGAAGTGTTATGAGTATATAAAAACCAAGGATTCTTTTCCTTACCACCGTGTTATGTCCACCCTTGTATTCAGATTAAGATGATTTAGAATGTTGGAAATTTATCAAGCATTAGCTATCACAGTATTATGTAGAAGAAGTTTAATATCTCAGATATCAATATCTAGATTGCCATGGATATCCAAAAGTTGGTTGGAAGTTCCAAACACTGCTTCTTTATGTAATGCAGGTGGCCTCAACATAAAAAATATTGGATTATCCTGAAAGTATTGGAATTTGTGGTAATGAGACTTGACTGTACTAAATACTTTTTGATTAACAAAGCTTTCTGTAAGACATTGATGCAAGTACATTACATGTATGTTGGAGATATTAGAGACCTATGGTGCAGTGGTTTTGCCAGTGGCTGCTGGTTAGAATCCAAAGATAATCTTATCAATATTTATTTAATCAGCCAAGTTGGATTCACACTTCCCAGTTAAAAAGCTCTTTTAATGCATAATAACTGAATAAGTATGAATTCAGTTTTAGTTTAAGGGGGGGGGGGGGGGGGGGGGGGGGGAAGGGTAGGGGTTAGTTACCCTCAGACCCACAGGTTAAGGACAAGTAATAATAATCTACAGTTGTTGACTTCAGAGTCTTCATCAGAAAGCTGTCCAGTATTAAATAGGATAAGATTTTCATGCATCCCAAGCTTGATGAATTCCCTGTAATAAAAAAAAATTGGATAGAATGTTAAAACTATCCTGTTTTATAAGGCAGGAAATACAATCCGTGGTCTTACAGAGCCTTAAAATAAGAGGGATCATTTGTTAGTCAATCACTGTCTGTATTGTGAGTAAAAATCAATTGTGGGGATGTTATGGTCAGTGGGAATTCCTTAGACTTGCAGACATCTTGGAGCCCGAGTCGTATTCTTATTCAATCAATGAAAACTACCAATAATGGAAAAACTTGATATTTCTAGGCCAAGATATCGAAAATGCAACAAGCCGAAACGTTTCAGAACTCTAAGATCTGAATTCGTTCAGAAATGTTTGGTAATAGCAGTAAAATATGTCTGATAAAAGTAATGTATCCTGAAATTCTACTGTCTCAAAGTAAATTGTTCTTGAATATTGACAGGTTCAAAAGTTCAGGAAATCTATGACATATCATAAAATGGAAGGCAGAAAATATAAACTGTAAAAACATATACAGTTGAAATTCAATATCTCAACACTGATAAATCGAATACAATGGATATGTCAAAGTTTTCAAGTTTTTTTTTACCCTCAATATATCGAGTACTCGTATTTTAAAAAGAAAGTTTTTAAACAGTCCCATCTAGTTCGAGATAGCAAAGAATGTTTCTGTTTTATATAATCGAGTGTAGGTTTACAGATTTCCTTTCACGTGAAACATTCAATAATTGATTTTGGTCTATGTCATAAAGCATGGAAAGTAAATCATTTAATTCTGATTCAATTACGACACAGATGATAAATAAGCACAATACTTGATACTTAATCTTGACCGAAATACAAAACCTTTGTAAGGCCAATGTCTTCTTGTATATATATGCCTGACCTCTGACGAGAGCTGACCAGAAAGATGTCAAGATGTGAACACAACGCCTTTATTTAGCTGACATAACACGGCTCTAAATAGTTGTTTGTGGGAATTTAGAGTATTTCAAGATCAATACATGTAAATAAATATAGAGAGTCATTCTTAGCGAGACTAGATCGATCGAACGTCTTGTATGATGTAAGATGGCAGGGTATAACATGTTATTTCTATGACTGTCTGTTTTACCGTAATAAATCAAAGAGAATTTAAGGTTGAATGGGACACTCATATATTAACAGCTCTTATGGCTAAATATAACGAATTTTAGGCATTATTAATTGTTATTCATATCTTGACTATATGCACTTCCTTTAACCATGTTAATGTTTGAAATCATCCAATTCCCCCTTAAAAAATACATTTCCAAACAAGTCCCTTCCACACTTTACAGTACAAATCGGCACTTCCAATCTCTCTATATTGCTGTGCTCTGTGTCAACATAGCTGTTGTAATTCATGTTTTTTGGTAGAAGCTGACATTGCCATATCGACATTAACCAATATTATCATTGTGACACTTGTCAGAGCAACAAACAATTACAAAGTGGCGGCAGAAACAATTTTCTTGTCCGTAGTCCCGCTAACGCAAAGTGTGAAGGGATGTTGTAACCTGCACTTTACGTGAGACTGGTATTATTTTGAGCTGATTGGCTGAATGACTCACTCTGGAGTCACTATAATAGAAGCCAATAATCAATGGATTTATCACGCAGAGTGAACATAGAAGGAGCTTCACACACTGGTTGAATTATTAACGAACTTCTGTCAATTATTAACAAATGAGGAGAGAACTAGTTCCGGGTATAGAATTGGAAATTATTGAGGGGGGGTGGGGGTGGGGGGCAGGGATGTGATGGGCTATACCTACCCATATGTTGAGCGGCTGGAATAATCAAGCTACCAGTATGATAGCAAGGTTCAAGTTCTTAGAAAACTTTACAATCTTTAAGACTAGAAGAAATGAATTTCTGTTGAATCAATCTAAAATTAAGATTATTTTCGTTATTTATTATTACCTTGGTCGAGAAATAACCTGAAGATATCAACTTAATGAAATGCAGAAGCTTTCTGTGCATCTTTATTTACCCTTTTGAATTTGCTCCATTTAATGCACAAAGTTAATGAAAAATTAGATCTCTATACAGTTTTTGTGTCTTAATTGTGTTTTTTTATCTTTCATAAAAGGGAGATAAATCTTTCTGTGATCAAATAAAGTGAAATAAAACTAAATGAAACTAAATTTTATTTGTCATACATTTATCATTAGAAAAAAAAATCCATGCACTTTGATATAAGAAATGAATTGAATTAAATATATTCTATTTACAGAGAATTTAAAATCAAAATGAATTTTTTTTTCTATTCAGAGAACCAGGATGTAAATTTGGATGCTATTTTGGGAGAACTATGTGCTTTGGAATCACAGCTGAGTTGTGCTCAGACAGAACTCTACAGGCGCCCACAGGATCCACCCCTGGGACTTGCCAAGGACGAGCACCGAGACAGCGGCAACGATCTTGCCCAGGCAGAGTTAGACGCCCTTGCATCGGAGATCAGCCAGAGTCTGGCCTTCCGTCATAGCCTACCCTCTGACCACAACCACGACTTCATGCACGGCCAGTTCCTGACCAAGCACGGGTCATGCAGCGACATCGCCAACGACAGCGGGGAGACGGACTCGGCTTTCTCGGAGAATGCCTCGCTTCCGTCCTCGGATGTGGGCCAATCTTTTGCTTTCGTTTTACCTGAGATTAACTTTACCTATTGGAATAAACTTTAGTATGTGGATTTTTTCTTTACCTGGGATCGTAAGTTTTTAACTTTTATCTTAATTTGTAATAATCATTAGTTATATATCTTTTTTTTTTAGTAATAACTTTTATATTTTTTTTTCACGCTATATATTAAGTGGATTTGATGGAATCTTTTTTGATTAAGTACAGTTTTATTAAAACTGGAGATATAGTTTAGAAGCTGAAAAAAAAAGCAATTTAAAATTAAAATTGTGCATGGATCAACAAATGGTAATGTCTGTGCGTGTCGCTAATGAAGGAAAAGTTGATGAAATAATGATATGATGAATTAAGTATGGCATGACTGTCTCTTTAGAGTTGTTTGTGGACCGCAGTTGATATAAACGTGATGTAAGAATATGTTTTACTTTTTTCTCTTCCTTTTGTTGATATACTGTTTACGATTCCCCGAAAAAACTTTTTTAATTTTAATATGCAGAATAACTGTGAATATTAAAGTATGAATTCAGTATTAGGTAAGGGGGGGGGGGGAGGGGAGGGGTTAGTTACCCTCAGACCACAGGTTAAGGACAAGTAATAATAATCTACAGTTGTTGACTTCAGAGTCTTTATCAGAAGCTTTCCAATATTAAATAGGATAAGATTTTCATGCATCCCAAGCTTGATGAATTCCCTAAATAAAAAAAAAATTGGATAGAATGTAAAAGCATCCTGTTTTATAAGGCAGATTGTGTAAAGCTTTTCCAAACATTTCACAAACAATATTTTTGATTGAATGAGGGCCGCTGTTAGGTGATCAATTTAACAATTTACCTGCCAGATTCAAAACTGAAAGATTTTGTATATGATTATCTTCTAGCCGTAATTTATTTAGTAAAGAAAGCAACCAAATAATTAAATACAAAATTGATTATAAGAGCTAGAATATCAGAAAAAGTTCAATAAAACACGAATATGTTACTGATTTTTTGACTATCTTTCCCTATAGGACCTGAACCTGACGACACTGGAACAGTCCGCAGGAAGAAGAAGACGGTGGTCACCCCAAGATGGCCATGGAGAGCTTCCGGTCCTCCTTCCTCAACACCGACGGTAATCAGTGCTTTATGTGGTTGAGTCTGTCTGTCGGTTTGTTGTTTGTCGAATAACAATACTTTATCCCTAACTGCATGCAAAACCATTAAGTCACAAAAACATTAAGTCACAAAACCAATAAGTCACAAAACATTAAGTCACATTTAAGTTTTCTTTGACACAGTAAAATTCTTTTTCTCCTCAATAGGTATTATAATAGTGATCCATTGGGTGGAGTTGGGGTGGTGTGGGGGGGGGGGGGGTTTGGGTGATGAAGATAAAATTCATTGTACAGTGCATTAAGAAAAGAAGTCCAGATTTACTGTATATATCTAGAGTAGTTTGCAATATATCAACCTTATCTTGTAATTTAGCAATGAAATGAATTTATGGAGGGTTGGGTGCAGAGAAACTTTTCAATGTTTATGTTATTAAAGATATCACTAGGCGATCCAGTACATGCATATCTAGATATGAAAAATGGCGACAAAAAATTGGTTTTTGAGGATTAAAAAATTTTTCTTTGATTTTCATTTTGTTTGCAATTGAACATACTACATAGTAATGATTCATCTTGAGAACTCTGACAGAGGAAATCTGAGATTTAACTTACGCCTTAATCCTGTCAGATATGAAGAGAAAAAGTGTGAAGTGTTAGAGTATATAAAAAACCAAGGATTCTTTTCCTTACCACCGTGTTATGTCCACCCTTGTATTCAGATTAGATGATTTAGAATGTTGGAAATTTATCAAGCAATAGCTATCACAGTATTATGTAGAAGAAGTTTAATATCTCAGATATCAATACTAGATTGCCATGGATATCCAAAAGTGGTTGGAAGTTCCAAACACTGCTTCTTTATGTAATGCAGGTGGCCTCAACATAAAAAATATGGATTATCCTGAAAGTATTGGAATTTGTGGTAATGAGACTTGACTGTATAAATACTTTTGATTAACAAAGCTTTCTGTAAGACATTGATGCAAGTACATTAAATGTATGTTGGAGATATTAGAGACCTATGGTGCAGTGGTTTTGCCAGTGGCTGCTGGTTAGAATCCAAAGATAATCTTATCAATATTATTTAATCAGCCAAGTTGGATTACACTTCCCAGTTAAAAAGCTCTTTTAATGCATAATAACTGAATAAGTATGAATTCAGTTTTAGTTTAAGGGGGGGGGGGGGGGGGGGGGGGGGGGAAGGGTAGGGGTTAGTTACCCTCAGACCCACAGGTTAAGGACAAGTATAATAATCTACAGTTGTTGACTTCAGAGTCTTCATCAGAAAGCTGTCCAGTATTAAATAGGATAAGATTTTCATGCATCCCAAGCTTGATGAATTCCCTTAATAAAAAAAAATTGGATAGAATGTTAAAACTATCCTGTTTTATAAGGCAGGAAATACAATCCGTGGTCTTACAGAGCCTTAAAATAAGAGGGATCTTTGTTAGTCAATCCACTCGTCTGACCACTAGAGTCAGTTGATTGTTTTCCCAAGAGTCACTGATTCTGTAGTGGCTGCTTTTTGATGATACAGGAGATAAAAGACACTTGATGAGTCAGCATCTGTGTGTGTCATCAATTGGTCGAGTTGGGGCATTCATAGATGGACATCTTTGAGTCCTCCCCAGAGATAGAGAGAGATAAAGAGAATTTCTGTGACAAATATACTGTACAAAATGAAATTCAGTCCAAGAATAAATCCAATACACTGTGTGTCATCAATTGGTCAGAGGATGAACTTCACTGAGTCCCATACTCATCTCATGGGAATGCACTAGTGGAGAGAGAGAGAGAGAGAGAGAGAGAGAGAGAGAGAGAGAGAGTATATATATATATAGGCATGTAGAGAAGAATTGAGACTTTGCCTGCTGCCCCTGTTGTGAGATGTCTGCTATGGGCACACATTTAGGCCTGCATGCCTATTTATTGCCATTATCTGTTGCCATAGTTTGAACCCCCCCCTTGACAATCATAGGTCGAAATTGATGACAAAGTTAAAGAATGACCATTAGAAAATGGAGTTCAGATTTCAGCACAGAATCTTGACAATCATAGGTCACAATGATTGGACAGGTACATGTAACAACCAGCAGTTGGTGACAATTTTTTGTTTTTTTGTTTTTTTTTTAATTTGAAGTTGAACAATCAAATACATTTGTATACAACAATAAAATGATTACAAAAGCTTTGAGAACATTTACTTCAAAACAAAATGAGAGAGAGAGAGAGAGAGAGAGAGAGAGAGAGAGAGAGAGAGAGAGAAAGAGAGTTGATGACAAGTTGATAACAACAGTTGATGAATATAGAGACCAAATTACATCAGTTTACATTGTATCATGCTTGATAAGTCAAGATCTTTTAAATCTAATGGTTGCCGATTTGTTTTTGTTTCAAGGATTTCTCCGTTCAATTGATTTTTTGCCGTAAATAATCTCTATTATAAACTGTTGGGAAAGAAAGTGGGGGGATTTGAGCATTCTTGACGTTTCTGCTTGAAAACGAGTTCTAATTTAGGCAAAATAATCTAATTGAACTCGGAGTTAATTGTCCTATTTAGTCTTGTGACGTAAGACATGGATTAAAGATTAATTTTTCAAGTCCCTTGTCAAGATTTATTACGCAGCTTATCTTATTTTATTTTGTAGGATTCTGATGTGGTTTATAGAATTACTCCATATTGAAACTGTCATTGACCATTTTAGTATCTTTAAGAAAATGCTAAAATCTTTAACATTTATTGAATAAAAAAGTTGAGAGTTTTGCCGATTTTGATCAGATTTTAAGAGGAAATTTGCATATTATTTTTTTTTAATCCTTGACGCCAAAAGGACTTGGGTGTGTCTCCATTCTCCAAAGATGCGCACTAAAACACTTAAACTATCTTATCTTTATCACTTGATGAGATGGGAGGGAGGGGATTCAATGAAAGTTTCAAAGTCCAGATTCTAAGTATTCAACAAGTGCTCTTTAAACAGTTGGTCACATTTTTAATAAGGTGTCTTGCATAAGAGCTGCTAGTACATATTGTGTTGATATTTTATCAGAAATTTTAGATATAAATTCAGTTACCCCATCACTTCCTCCAGTGAAGTTTATTACCATATGTCCACATACTGATTAAAATACATGGTTGACTTAGATTGCCAGTATAAGTACGGTATTTTTGAATAGTTAAATTATTTCCTAGCTTTCACTTATACACCAATGATATACATATGTATGCATATAACAAGCTAAAATTGTATGGTCTTTTAAAATAGTTAATATTTCCTATCTTTCACCTCTACACCAATGATATACATGTATATTGCATATAACAAGCTAAAATTGTATGGTCTTTTTAAATAGTTAACATTTCCTAGCTTTCGCCTCTACACCAATGATATACATAAACGTGCATACGACAAGCTAAAATTGTTTGGTCTTTTTAAATACTAGTTAGAATTTCCTAGCTTTCACCTGTGGTATTCAAGTATAGAACATTTAGAGAAACCCAGGGTTCCTCATGGAATGTGTTGTTATTTTTCCTAGTTTGACAAATTTACCGTCTTTTAATCATCACCCATCATTTTTTATGCCCGGTCACTCACTGTGTGACAGTGGTGGCCTACAACTAGCAGACCTCTCGGAAGGCCATCCCTCGTGGCTGACCACCTCTACCGGTCGTCCTTGCCAAGTCCTGACCCCTGGACTAATCCATCACCTGTCCGACATATCTCTGACTGGACTCCCCCCCCCCCCCTCCACTGACCTGTGTGGTTTGTTTGTGACAGTTGTTTACATCCAATCAGCTCTGTTCATTCGTTTGACTTTGGTCCACTTAGGGTTGTGTCTGGGGGATTGTTTGTGGGGCCATTTCTTTCTTTGTGATTTGACCCCCGTGGTTTTGATTAATGTGAGGAATAGTGTGACTTGTACTTCCGTAATTTACATACTCTGACATGTGGCCAATCTTTTGCTTTCGTTTTACCTGAGATTAACTTTACCTATTGGAATAAACTTTAGTATGTGGGATTTTTTCTTTACCTGGGATCGTAAGTTTTTAACTTTTTATCTTAATTTGTCAATAATCATTAATTATTATACTTTGTAACACAGCACAAAGAAAGCCAACAACAGATCCAATTAAAATACTACTTTAATAGAGTTAACAAAAATACTATAGTAATTGAATCATTACAATAATAAGGCAAAAACAATAAAGAAAAACAATTAAGGATTTTACAATCAAAGAATAATTGTTGACAATAATTTAAAGTCTTTTAGAATGTCAGAGTCACTGAACAAGAGTAATGAAAAAAAATATAATAATAAAAAGTCAGACAACACTTTGGGAAGCCGGGTGTAACAACAGAGGGAGACCGTTCCTCACTGGTGGTCGGTTGAGGACTGCTTCACTCTGTCCATGTCAGTTCGTATAAACGGTCACTAGAAACGCCCCCTTGTCACTCATGCGTGGGCATTAACGTGGTCATTACTTTTGAAGCTCGTAAACTGTCCATAAAAGATCCAGTCGTTAAAATACGTTTACACAGTCTTTGTGTAGTAATTAGTTTAACTGTCAATCAGCCACACTCGAATGACAACAATTGTCAGAACGTCCTGGTCAGTGAGTAGATCATCGAGAAGAGTGTTGGTTCACCAGTAACTGTGTCCTTGATTGGCGTCCAGGTAGCGGTCTTCACGGTTCTGCTCTGTTGCCCCCGGCACGTGTACAAGTACGTCCTTGTCTAAGCGCTGCATTCTGCACGGTCGAATGACCTCTGTCATTCATGCGTCCAGGTAAACAGACTACTATAAGAGTACAGGTAAACAGCGAAAACATAGGAATTAATATTAAGTCATTAAATAGTACATAATTGTTATGACAATTAAACACAATTAAAAATGGGGTCAATTGTGTTACATCCGTCCCCTGCAAAAAGATGAATTAAGATTAATTCATATCATCAACATACATGGATATACATAAAAGAAGAATCATTATAAAATCAATAATAATTAAGTCCCCGTTACCACCAGTAAGTAATTATATGAGAGGTCCTCCACTACTTGGGTAGAACGAATGTAGTAACATAATATTTAAATATAACAATACAAATCCCGACTTCCCGTAAAGAACACTATATACAAAAGAACAAAACAAAATACATAAGGTTAATTGTCACCTTTAGTGCGTTCATACTCGCCAATGATTGTCGGGTACATTTTTCTGATGGCATCTGGGTCATCAGTCCCTGTGCTATACACAGAAGTCACCACTGGTGCAGACGGCTTGCTGCCTCTGCCAGCGTCAACATCGCCAGATGAGTTAATCATCACCAAAGGAAATCCTTCTCCATTCTCTCCCTTGTCACTGCCCCTGCCCTGTTTTCGCCACAATTTACCTGACCAACGCCTTTTTATTTTACAATAGACAAAGATTATTACAATTATAATTATTGCAGAAGCTACACCCATTAATACATATGCCCAAGTAGGTAATCCCCAGAAATCGAATAATGGGGGTACTGAATTTACCAGTTTTAATTCTTCAACCAGTTTGTCCATGCTAACCATTTCAAGATCATTTAATTTTTCAGGAATAGATATATTGTTTAAATTATCAAAATTGGAATGAACAGGTTTCCATAATTGGATGGCAGACACGTTATAAGATTGCATGAAAGTTGTCAGAAGGTTTGTCGCATTATATTTACTTTCTTGGTGATAATGAGGGGGTAATGTCATTGCACTTGTGACGGCTGAACAGGACTGATCAAGGGTATGCGCAATTCGAAATTCAAACACATAGTTTACATAAGTCGAATGGCAGTTTCTAATAGGAATCTGAACTTATTCTCAGCCGATTTTGGTTTACGAGTGGTCTTGGGTTTAATATGACATGCGTTAACATCCATATCCAAAAGAGACCCATTCCCATTGTCAGTGTCAGTAGTAAGATCCAAGTCTTTGTCAGTTTTAACATTGTCTTTTGCTCTAAGTCTCTTTTGAAGTTCCCACAGAGGAATATCATCTTCGGAAGAGGAGTCTTCTCGTTCTCTTCGATACTGTCGTGCTAGCTGTGCAAGCGGAACATTGTCGTCCTCATCTTCACTTTCGCTAGGGAGTACTTCGTGATCATGGTGTTCTTCAGTCATTAATGAATCTTGATCTGAAACTACAGATCGCGCTTCTGAATTATCATCAGAGTTTGGTGCTGCTGAGTGTGATTCATTATTCACGTCCTCTTCTTCTTCTTGTGGTTCATCATCGTCTGACTCTGACTCTTGTGGCATAACATACGCTGTTTTACGTAGAGGTTTTCCTGTATCATCCTTTGGAATCTCCCATTGATCGATCTTGGCAAATCTCAGCAACTCTTTGTGGGCTTTGGTGACCTTGCCATCGAGTTGGTTCTTGATCTTAAACGTTACGGGTGATGTTTGTTCAATGATTCTGTAGAAAGGCTTCCATCTGGATTGAAGTTTACTCTGGCGCTGATTGTTTCTGTAGTAAACGGGATCGCCTACCTTCAGGTCGATATCTACTGCTGTTCTGTTAGCATATTTAGCCTGTCGTTTCTTCGAGCGTCTTAAGATCCTATGAACTGTAGTAAATGCTTTGTGTTGTTGTTCAAGCGCAATTCTGTGAGGATCTTCTCCAAGGTACCGTCGTCTTGGTCTCAGGATGTTGTCAATTGGCAGAACAACGTCCCTGGTATACAATAGGTAGAATGGTGTGTATCCTGCTGATTCGTTGACGTTGAATCTGATGGCAGCCAAAGTTTGGTTTAGATGAATATCCCACGTTGTTAGGTTGTCGTCCATCTTCTTAGCCATTACATCATGTAAAGTCCTATGGAATCGTTCAACCTTGGCGTTGCTTTGCGGATGATAGTATGAGGTCTTCACATGAGATATGTTCAGTGCTTCTAAAGTTTCTTTCACAGTTCTGTTTTCGTTTTCGGTTCCATTGTCTGTGATTATTTCCATAGGAGCTCCGTGACGAGGGAAGATTTCCTCAATAATCAAATGAGCGATCGTAGCAGCTGTCTTATCTGGTACTGCGTATGCTTCTGGCCATCCAGAAAGTAGATCTACAAATCCCACAATATACTTGTTTCCCGATAAAGACTTCGGATAAGGACCTGATAGATCTAAACCAATCTTTGCAAACGGGAACGGTGGAACATCCGTTATCTGCGTTGTTGGTTTAAGTTGTTTTAGGTTTCTTGTTGCACATATGACACACTTGCCGACATAATCATATAACTCTTTGTACAAATTAGGCCAATAGTACTTTTGCCTAATTGCATCAAACGTCTTGTCGATTCCCAAGTGGCCATTGTCATCATGGTACTGCTTGATAACTCCAGATCGGTAATGCATTGGTACAAACAGGCGTAATACAGGATCATTATCTGCGTTGGTGAGATAATAGAGAACATCATCAATTAAAAGATGCTTACTTCCTGTGGATTTTGTTGCCCGGCCTTGTTGTAGCTGTCTTACAAGGAATGCAATTTCTGGATCCTTAGCTTGTTCTTCAGCAATGTTGAGTTCTCCGTTCTCTTGTAACTCAATCTTGGGCTTATAAGGGATGTCTGGTTCTCCAATGTCCAAGTTTGTGTGTTCTCTAGGATTGATTGCGTTGGAATTAATAAAGTTGATTTCCAATGTGTTGTCATGAACATCAGGCTCGTCAAATTCCGTCGTACTAGCTTCTGTAGTTGTTGGAGTCCTGGACAGAAGATCAGCACAAGTATTTTCTGTCCCTGGAATGTACTCAATCGTACAATTGTATCCCGCGATGCCGAGAGCCCAAAGCTGAATCTTCTTGTTCTTCATAGGAGCATCAAGTAGATACTTTAAAGGTTTGTGGTCAGTTCTTATCACAAATTTTGCGTTATGTAGGTAATGATCCAGTTTCTGAAGTGCAAAATGTATCGCAAAGGCCTCTTTCTCCACGGTTGACCAACGAGTCTGTGTATCGCTCAGTTTGTGGGACAGGTAGTAGAGTGGTTTCTCTCTTCGGATACCCGGAATAATTTCTTGATCATCGTCGTCTGTTTCTTGTACTAAACAGGCGCCCACTGCTGTGTCTGAAGCATCCGTATACAGAACGTACTCTCTGCTCGGATCTGGATATGACAACAATGGAATAACCGTCAGACTGTCTTTAATGTAGTCGAAGGCTAGTTGACACTGTGGGTTCCATTTAAACTTCGCATACTTCTTCGTTAGGGAGACCAATGGTTCAGCAATCTTTGAGAAATTAGGAACAAACCTGCGGTAATAACTGCACATTCCTATGAAACTTCTCACTTCTCGGACAGTTGTAGGGCTCGGTAAGGATCGAATAGCAGCCACTTTGTTCGGGTCTGGTTTAACTCCAGTTTTGTCGATGATAAATCCCAGATATTGTGTTTGTTCCTTGAGAAATGAACACTTTTTCGCTTTTAGTTTTAATCCATGTTTTCTAAGTCTATCGAACACAGTCTTGATATGTTGTTCATGCTGTTCCAGAGTTTCGGAAAAGATCAAAATGTCATCAAGGTAGGCCAAAGCACATGAATCTAAGCCCTGAAGCACTACACTCATCAGTTCTGAGAATATTTGTGGAGCATTACATAATCCGAAAGGCATCACATTGAATTCAAAGAGTCCTCGGTGACACGTAAAAGCAGTCTTTTCTTTGTCTTCTTCTTGTACTTGAACTTGCCAATATCCGGACTTTAGATCCAGCGATGTGAAATACGACGCTTTTCCTAGCTGGTCCAGTAGATCGTCAATCAATGGTAAGGGCCAGGAATTGGTCTTGGTCACTTTGTTCAATCGTCGGAAGTCTACGCAGAATCTTTTGGAGCCATCTTTCTTGTCCACCACGACGATAGGAAAACTCCATGGTGATTTTGATCTTCGGATGATGTTAGCTGCTAACATATCGTCTATGGCGCGATCTACAATCTTACGTTTGTTCAAAGGTGTCCGGTATGGTTTCATCTTTATCGGGGGATGATCTCCAGTATCGATCTTCATCTGTATGGTATTGGTGTGTCCTAGGTCTGCGTCCGACACAGCAAATAGGTCTCGGTGTTGTGAGATTAACTTCTCTATCCGTTGGCGATGTTCGGGTGGAACGTTTAACTCCGCTGTGATGTCTTGAAGATCATCATCCTTCCCCGTACTGGTAGTTGGTTCGATGCACATTTCGTCGACGGCGTTGATCTTACCAATGATGCTGCCGCGCTTCACCTTAAAAATCTTGTTAGTATTGTTAACCAGCAATACAGGCACTCTACACGATTGTCTTGTTTTCGCAATTGCACTTCCGATCATAAGGCCTGGTTCATCACTTAGAAAACATTTATCAATTGCATTAATTTCAACAGTTTTATTCACAAAGTTCGAATGGTTCTTGTGTTTTGCATAACACACAGTCGAGGTCTGAGGTCTAAGAACAGTCTTTTTGCATGCACGTAAGATAGAAGCTATATGAATATCTTCCACCATAGGGACATAAGTTTTACCAATTCTTAAACTTCCCAAATCAAAATAAAGTCTAACCCCGTTTTTAATTAACCAATCTCTTCCCAAAATGAATGATCTATTTACATTTTTGACTACATAAAACTCATGATCTAAAGTCAATCCACCAATGTTGAATCTAATATTTGCACAACCTTCAATTTTCAAATCGGCGCCATTTACAGATTTTAAATTTACTTTCGGTTTCGATAATTTTGAAGGATAAGGGAGCGACCAATAAACGTCTGCGTTAACCAAAGAAACGGCGGCGCCCGTGTCCAAAAGAGGTCTAAATCTTCGTTTTCCAATTTTAATGATACATGAATTTGGATTTTCAACCGAATTTATTGTAACAGTTGGTAATTTATTTTCAATTTTATATTTGCTCCCCCCAATCGTCCCGGCATGGACGGAGCGTTTTAGTTTAACTCTTCCTGACTTTCCTGATCATGAATCGCGATCTCGTCAATCGCTGCGACTTGCGGTGTTGTTTTCCGTGGTGTAAATCTTGCATCGGCACCTCGCGCTGCGACGCGTGCATTTGTACACTCAAAACTAAAATGGCCCCTTCTATGACAATTCCAACAAGTGATTTGCGATCGCGGTCGATGCTCATCGACTGCCAAAACTTTCTTGTGAATTACTCTTGGTTTGTTTTCAGGTCGCGGTTGGCGTTTATGTTGCTGCCGGTCGCGCCTAACCCTAAAATGATCAATGTCCATTGGCTCGCCCTTAGTATCTCGCGGTGAGAAGTAGTCGCGCCCTGTGCGTAACTGAAAACGCATTTGTAAATTTATTTCTTGTCTCGCGGATGCGATTGCATCGGTCATTGTTTGAGGATTATCTCTCATTACCTTTAACCTTACGCGATCTGAATGCAACCCATCTGTAAAAATACCCACTAGCTGTACTTCCAGAACCCCTACAGCTTGTTCAGCGAGAGAAAGCAATCGTTCAGCGTAAATCTGTACGTTTTCGCCATGTTCTTGTTTTACCGTTCTTAATAATTGAAGGGCATGTTGTGGGTCGTTTACTGCGTTGAACCTTTGATTTAGTTCCTTTTTCATTGTCTCCCAATTAACCCCCGGGTTTCCCGACAAATAACGGTGCATGAACTCGCTAGCATGTCCAGAACTAGTTTCATAAGCTACAAGTTTGATTTTTTCATCAGGGACCCTTTTCAACAAAGCAAATTTCTCGATAGCCTTTATCCATTTCTTAAATTCTTTAGGATCTCCCTCAAAAGGTTTGATTTGAGTTGCCCCAAAAGCCTGACCAATGTTATCTACTATAGAAGTTGCTAACCCTTGCATTGCGTTAAGAAAAGCTTCTTCACCCATGTTAGTTCGCGTTGTGTTTAGTGGCAAAATACAGAACAAAAACTTACCAGAGAGAATGTAGAAGATTCCGAATTAAATTTCCTTGGCAAGTTGAACCCGTTCGTGATGCAACTGACACTGATAGATGCAGCAGATCCTGGTCACGGCACCAAATTGACTCTGTAACACAGCACAAAGAAAGCCAACAACAGATCCAATTAAAATACTACTTTAATAGAGTTAACAAAAATACTATAGTAATTGAATCATTACAATAATAAGGCAAAAACAATAAAGAAAAACAATTAAGGATTTTACAATCAAAGAATAATTGTTGACAATAATTTAAAGTCTTTTAGAATGTCAGAGTCACTGAACAAGAGTAATGAAAAAAAATATAATAATAAAAAGTCAGACAACACTTTGGGAAGCCGGGTGTAACAACAGAGGGAGACCGTTCCTCACTGGTGGTCGGTTGAGGACTGCTTCACTCTGTCCATGTCAGTTCGTATAAACGGTCACTAGAAACGCCCCCTTGTCACTCATGCGTGGGCATTAACGTGGTCATTACTTTTGAAGCTCGTAAACTGTCCATAAAAGATCCAGTCGTTAAAATACGTTTACACAGTCTTTGTGTAGTAATTAGTTTAACTGTCAATCAGCCACACTCGAATGACAACAATTGTCAGAACGTCCTGGTCAGTGAGTAGATCATCGAGAAGAGTGTTGGTTCACCAGTAACTGTGTCCTTGATTGGCGTCCAGGTAGCGGTCTTCACGGTTCTGCTCTGTTGCCCCCGGCACGTGTACAAGTACGTCCTTGTCTAAGCGCTGCATTCTGCACGGTCGAATGACCTCTGTCATTCATGCGTCCAGGTAAACAGACTACTATAAGAGTACAGGTAAACAGCGAAAACATAGGAATTAATATTAAGTCATTAAATAGTACATAATTGTTATGACAATTAAACACAATTAAAAATGGGGTCAATTGTGTTACAACTTTTTTTTAGTAATAACTGTTTATATTTTTTTTTCGGCGCTATATATTAAGTGGATTGGATGGAATCTTTTTTGATTAAGTACAGTTTTATTAAAACTGGAGATATATGTTTACTGAAGCTGAAAAAAATGCAATTTAAAATTAAAATTGTGCATGGATCACCAAATGGTAATGTCAGTGCCTGTCGCTAATGAAGGAAAAGTTGATGAAATAATGATATGATGAATTTAGTATGGCATGACTGTCTCTTTAGAGTTGTTTGTGGACCGCAGTTCTGATATAAACGTGATGTAAGAATATGTTTCTACTATTTTCTCTTCGTTTTGTTGATATATTTATAATTCCCAGAAAAAAAACTTTTTTAATTTTAATATGCACAATTACTGTGAATAAGTATGAATTCAGTTTTAGTTAAAGGAGGGGGGGGGGAGGGGAGGGGTAAGTTCTTACCCTCAGACCCATAGGTTAAGGACAAGTAATAATAATCTACAGTTGTTGACTTCAGAGTCTTCATCAGAAAGCTTTCCAATATTGAAAAGGATAAGATTTTCATGCATCCCAAGCTTGATGAATTCCCTATAATAAAAAAAAATTAGATAGAATGTTAAAACCATCCTGTTTTATAAGGCAGATTGTGTAAATCTGTTTTCCAAACATTTCACAACAATATTTTTGATTGAATGAGGGCCGCTGTTAGGGAGATCAATTTAACAATTTAGCTGTCAGATTCAAAACTGAAAGATTTTGAATATGATTATCTTCTAGCCGTAATTTATTTAGTAAAGAAAGCAACCAAATAATTAAAATACAAAATTGGATTATAAGAGCTGAAATATCAGAAAATGTTCAATAAATCACAAATATTGTTGCTGATTTTTTGACTATCTTTTCCTGAAGGATCTGAACTCTGACGACACTGGAACTGTCCGCAGGAAGAAGAAGACAGTGGTCACTCCCAAGATGGCCATGGAGAGCTTCCGGTCCTCCTTCCTCAACACCGACGGTAATCAATGCTTTGTGTGGTTGATTGTCTGTTTGCTGGTTTGTTTGTTTGTCCAATAACAATACTTTATTCCCCAACTTGCATGCAAAACCATTAAGTCATTTAAGTTTTTCTTTGACACAGTAAAAGACTCTCTCTTCCTCAAAAAGTATTATTGTGATCCGTTGGGGGGGGGGGGGGGGGGTTGCTTGATGAAGATAAAATTCGTCGTACAATACATTAAGAAAAGAAGTCCAGATTTACTGAATATCATATCTAGAGTAGTTTGCAATGTAACAACTTTATCTTGTAATTTAGCAATTGAAATGAATTTATAGAGGGTTGGTGCAGAGAAACTTTTCAATGTTGATGTCAGATATCACTAGGCGATCCATGTACATGCATATCTAGATATGAGAAATGGCATCAGGAAATTGGTTTTTGAGGATTAAAAAATTTTTGTTTGATTTTCATTTTGTTTGCAAGAAAACATACTACAATTAGTAATCGTCTTGAGAACTCTGACAGAGGAAATCTGAGATTTAACTTTACGCCTTAATCCTGTCAGATATGAAGAGAAAAGTGTGAAGTGCTATGAGAATATATAAAAAATATATATAAAAACCAAGGATTCTTTTCCTTACCACCATGTTATGTCCACCCTTGTATTCAGATTAAGATGATTTAGAATGTTGGAAATTTATCAAGCATTAGCTATCACAGTATTATGTAGAAGGAGTTTGATATCTCAGATATCAATATCTAGATTGCCATGGATATCCCAAAGTTAGTTGGGAGTTCCAGCCACTGCTTCTTTATGTAATGCAGGTGGCCTCAACATAAAAAAATATTGGATTATCCTGAAAGTTTTGGAATTCGTGGTAATGAGACTTGACTGTACTAAATACTTTTTGATTAACAAAGCTTTCTGTAAGACATTGATGCGAGGATAACCTATTAATTTAAAAGAGACTAAAAGTAAACCTTTATTAAAACTCATTTGAGTACATTACATGTATGTTGGAGATATTAAAGACCTATGGTGCAGTGGTTTTGCCAGTGGCTGCTGGTTAGAATCCAAAGATAATCATATCAATATTATTTAATCAGCCAAGTTGGATACACACCTCCCAGTTAAAAAGCTCTTTTTATGCATAATAACTGAATAAGTATGAATTCAGTTTTAGTTTAAGGGGGGGGGGGGGGGGGGGGGGTTAGTTACCCTCAGACCCACAGGTTAAGGACAATTAAGTAATAATAATCTACAGTTGTTGACTTCAGAGTCTTCATCAGAAAGCTTTCCATTATAAATAGGATAAGATTTTCATGCATCCCAAGCTTGATGAATTCCCTATAATAAAAAAAAATTGGATAGAATGTTAAAACCATCCTGTTTTATAAGGCAGGAAATACAATCCGTGGTCTTACAGAGCCTTAAAATAAGAGGGATCATTTGTTAGTCAATCATTGTCTGTATTGTGAGTAAAAATCAATTGTGGGGATGTTATGGTCAGTGGGAATTCCTTAGACTTGTAGACATCTTGGAGCCCGAGTCGTATTCTTATTCAATCAATGAAAACTACCAATAATGGAAAAACTTGATATTTCTAGGCCAAGATATCGAAAATGCAATAAGCCGAAACTTTTCAGAACTCTGAGATCTGAATTCCTTCAGAAATGTTTGGTAATAGCAATAAAATATGTCTGATAAAAGTAATGTATCCTGAAATTCTACTGTCTCAAAGTAAATTGTTCTTGAATATTGACAGGTTCAGGAAAAGTTCAGGAAATCTATGACATATCATAAAACGGAAGGGAGAAAACATAAACTGTAAAAACATATACAGTTGAAATTCAATATCTCAACACTGATAAATCGAATACAATGGATATGTCGAAGTTTTCAAGTCTTTTTTTACCCTCAATATATCGAGTACTCATATTTAAAAAAAAAAGTTTTTAAACAGTCCTATCTAGTTCGAGATAACAAAGTATGTTTCTGTTTTATATAATCGAGTGTAGGTTTACAGATTTCCTTTCACGTGAAACATTCAATAATTGATTTTGGTCTATGTCATAAAGCATGGAAAGTAAATCATTTAATTCTGATTAAATTACGACACTGATGATAAAATTATAAGCACAATACTTGATACTTGATCTTGACCGAAAAACAAAGCCTTTTTAAGGCCAGATGTCTTAAATTCTTGTATGTATAACCCTGACCGCTGACGAGAGCTGACCAGAAAGATGTCAAGATGTGAACACAATGCCTTTATTTAGCTGACATGACTCGGCTCAAAATAGTTGTTTGTGGGAATTTAGAGTATTTCAAGATCAATACATGTAAATAAATATAGAGAGTCATTCTTAGTGAGATTAGATCGATCGAATGTCTTGTATGATGTAAGATGGCAGGGTATAACATGTTATTTCTATGACTGTCTGTTTTACCGTAATTAATTAAAGAGAATTTAAGGTTGAATGGAACACTCATATATTAACAGCTCTAATGGCCAAATATAACGAATTTTAGGCATTATTAATTGTTATTCATTTCTTGACTATATGCACTTCCTTTAACCATGTTAATGTTTGAAATCATCCAATGCCCCCTTAAAAAATACATTTCCAAACAAGTCCCTTCCACACTTTACAAATCAGCACTTCCAATCTCCTATATTGCTGTGCTCTGTGTCAATATAACTGTTGTAATTCATGTTTTTTGGTAAAAGCTGACATCGCTGTATCAATATTAACCAATATTATCATTGTGACACTTGTCAGAGCAACAAACAATTACAAAGTGGCGGCAGAAACGATTTTCTTGTCCGTAGTCCCGCTAACGCAAAGTGTGAAGGGATGTTGTAACCTGCACTTTACGTGAGACTGGTATTATTTTGAGTTGATTGGCTGAATGACTCACTCTGGAGTCACTATAATAGAAGCCAATAATCAATGGATTTATCAGGCAGAGTGAACATAGAAGGAGCTTCACACACTGGTTGAATTATTAACGAACTTCTGTCAATTATTAACAAATGAGGAGAGAACTAGTTCCGGGTATAGAATTGGAAAAAATGGAGGACAAATTTGCTTGAGGTGGGGGGGGGGGGGGGGGGGTCAGAGATGATGGGGTACCTAAACCAATATATTGAGGGGCTGGAATAATCAAGCCACCAGTATGATAGCAAGGTTCAAGTTCTTAGAAAACTTACAATCTATCATTCATAAAAGGGAGATGAATCTTATTGTGATCAAATAAAGTGAAATAAAACTAAATGAAACTAAAAAAATTTATCATAAGAAAAAAAAATTCCATGCACTTTGATATAAGAAATGAATTCAATTAAATATATCCTATTTACAGAGAATTTAAAATCAAAATTAATTTTTTTTTCTCTTCAGAGAACCAGGATGTAAATTTGGATGCTATTTTGGGAGAACTATGTGCTTTGGAATCACAGCTGAGTTGTGCTCAGACAGAACTCTACAGGCGCCCACAGGATCCACCCCTGGGACTTGCCAAGGACGAGCACCGAGACAGCGGCAACGATCTTGCCCAAGCAGAGTTAGACGCCCTTGCATCTGAGATCAGCCAGAGTCTGGCCTTCCGTCATAGCCTACCCTCGGACCACAACCACGACTTCATGCACGGCCAGTTCCTGACTAAGCACGGGTCATGCAGCGACATCGCCAACGACAGCGGGGAGACAGACTCGGCGTTCTCGGAGAATGCCTCGCTCCCGTCCTCGGAGTCGTTTACGTCCATGGTGACGGTGTCGTCGACGGCCGAGGCGTACAATCAGTCGGACGCCTGTAGCATGGCCAGCAATGCAAGCACCATTACTCCACTGTCTGTGCAGTCGACAGAGGTAAATAAATCCAACCCTCCTCTTCCTGAGTACCATAACCCCACTATCCAGTTCTTAGGGGTAAATACTAACAGTAAACCCCTCATCAATACCCATCCACACCCCGCCCTAGGGTGTAGTTGTACTATTAATTACAGAAACACGGTCCAAAATATGAATGGTCTTTGCTCATGCAGGCACACCATTATATCACCCCACCCATATCGCTTCAGTCCAAGGAGATAAATAGTACAAGCCGACCTCACCCTCACCCCGCCCCATTCCACCCCCGTGTGTGTCATTGACGTAAAGTCAAATATATATCTAACCATTATTAGTTCATTTACGTGAATGTTTTGAGAGTATTATAATGAATTAGCAAATCTAGGTGGATGTAGTTGGGGAAAATAGAATGTAAATTCTCTTGCATCTTAATCAAGGAAAAGCATTCCCTAAGGATTTACTTGCATTTATGTTTCAGTAATAAAATATGATTGTAATTGAATGTATAGATAGTTGTTATTTGTGAGTTTCCTCCCGAAATTGGGAAGTAGGTGATAAAATTAGTGGCAACATCATCAGGGTCCTTGTGATGTAGATTTTACGAAACATCTCAACAATTGGAGATTGCAAAAGTTTTATTGCTGTTGCTTCTTGCAAACAGTATATAGAGACATAAACATTGATGGTATTCAGATTCAGGCCGCGCGATATTGGCAAATTTCTGTCTAACATCCTATTTGAATGCCTATGTTAGAATTCCGAATTCAAAATAGCCTGGGAGGGCAAAAGTTAACATCAATCACCATAGCTACCGATGGTTGTCATGGAAACCGTTACTCTCTCTCTCATGCTTCATTCATTCCACAAAATGAGTTTGCTAGGCATAGGGACCCTTTTAATCATTTAAAGTTGATTAAGAACATGCAAAAAAGCTTTCTGGTAACAAGCTCTATATCCTCTTGACAAATGAAAATCAATGTGGGTGAGTGTGTGTAGGGAAAAAAAACTGGAATAATTCTTGCTGTTCTGTTTACCATGTGCTTTCAATTTTTGGAAGCCATGCTGAGGGTTTTGGCAAATTGTGCCTAGGGTCCCGACTTTCATTTTTCCTGTTTTTTAATTGTCAACAAGAGATGAAAGAATTTTGTAGGGGGAAGATAAACCTGCATGCATTTTTGATGGCCCTTAGGGGGCTATAAGCAGGAGCGTGATGTAACAGGCCCCAATAGAGGAGGATTTTTTATGGAGGCATTGTTTTCTTTTCATCTGTTGCTGAAGCTGGTTTGTTTTATATTGGTTAATTGATGCAATCGCTGATTTTTTTTTTTTACCAATATTCTTTAGAAACTCTGCCAGATTTTTATCAATTTTATTGAATTTCTATTAGAACTTTTTCCAGAATTCAGTAGATTAGATATTTCAAAGATTGAATGATGGAGAGCTTGTATGCCTGATAAAATGCGCGAGAAGATCGATCACGGAGAAATAACAAATAAAAATATCAAAATTATGAATATGAAATTTCTCTGCTATTTACCCCCAGCTACATAGGTAGAAATACAAATATTGAAAAAAATAAGCTAGATTTTTTCAATACGAAAAATATTTGAAGAACAAAAATGAGGTATTTAAAAAATGAACATGTCCAACTAGCTGGCTCAAGGCCAATTACAGTGGCTAGGGAGGAGATCAAATGCTCAATTTTTCGATTAACGGAAATAATCGTTTTTTGGTATTATGTTTCGTTTTATTACAGCTATTCCATGACAACGTTTGGAATATTTTTGTGCGTTTGCTGCGAGGGTTTGATGACTCAGTCGATTAACAGCAGCCCTCTCTGTAATTAGTGCTACCATGTGATTATGCAATCTCCAGGTTTTTTTTCCGTGGAACATATTTTTATTTGATTGTTTCACTCATGTAACAAAATATCTTCCCCTGGGGTTTGAATAGGTTAGGACAAGAATGAATTTTATGGAAATGTGACCTATCTCCTCTGTTTGTATTGTTCATAGAAAGTGTTTCCGCAAAAATCTCATTTTGACCATTTTTCCAATTTCAAAGAATATCTGATAATTAAAATATAATCGACAACCACATTGAAAAAGCAAAACAATTGTTGTATTAGCACAAAGGTAAACCTAATCAAAATGTTACATAAACTGGATAGCCAAATGCAAAGCCAACATTAATTTGTAGAGATGCAATTTTTTAATAAAGTTACATCCTCTATTTTGATTATTTTTGGCTTTACTTAAGACTAGCCCAAGTCAGGCAAGGAAATTTTGTGGCTTTTTAGAAGTGGAGAAAAAAAACTTATCTCAAAGAATGGAGGAAACCATTGATTACGTGAGAAAAAAAATATATCTCAAAGAATGGAGGAAACCATTGATTACGTGATAGCTGGGGTATACATCTTGTCTTGGCAAAGACTTATGTTTGGTAATGGTCAAGGCATTATGGGATTTGATCACGTGATCAACATGTATTTATATCCAGATATACATCCAAAATTGATATCTTATTTCTTAAATAGATGTAGCTGTTTGTCGAATATTAATGTCTAACGTACTGTGAACCAACTTTTTTTTAATTGCAACAAAACTTCATGAGGTTTACGAGATCTTTGTGATGCCAGTATTTCAGAGAATCTTCTCTTGAACCAGTCCTCTTTAGTCTAACCTTTCAAAGTGCCGTCATTAAAACCGTACGGTGTGCATGACTACCTAAGTCGTAAGTCAAAAGCAAAGTCTGAAAGTCGATTGGAAATCTGAAGAGCATCCAATTTTCAATTGACTCTCTGGTAAGAATCATGACGTCACAATCATTTTTGCCGTAAAAAAATAATATTGAATAGGTTTTACTAATTGAAAATTGATTGTAAAATATTATCGAGTGCTACCCCAATGATTGACTTGCCTGAGTAAGTCAATAGAAATTTGGAGAAAAAATTGCATTGTGTGACCGTGTATTTGTAGACTTGATTGCAACAAGTCTACAAATACCAGTTAATCACAGATAAAATGTGTAAATAAAGTTGTTGCCATTAATGGTTGGTTTACAGTATGTGAATTGTTAAAACTGGTGGTCAGATTGCATGATATATGTTGATCCCGTTGATTTCTTTGTCTTTTTGTAGATGCATGCTCTTTTAACCTCACATCTAAGTCTGTACGAGGAGGAACTCGTGAAGGAGAACTTCTCCGTCGTAAGTGTGGTGGTTTCTATTAATATCGTACTCTCTAACAAAACTGTATATCCAATGGGAATTGCCCTGTGATCCTCTTTGGGCCGCTACCAGTTATCCTGTGGGGAGGTCCTGAAGTAAATTTGATATGTGCAGTCAAAAAACAGCATATACTTGCCCCATCATCACCAACATTTTGAAATTACTCAATTCAGTGTTCAATTCAGTTCTCAACTCAAATCGATGAAAGAGGAGATCACATATGCATTTAAGGAAATTAAAAATAATGACGGCAGGGGCAAGTTTATTTAATATCGTTGCTCATTGTCAGATAAGTTTTTTCTGAAGAATGTGAAACACATTCCTTTTTAAGGTTCAAAAAAATCAGTGCATTTGGTCTCTCTTTTTTTTTTTTACAATTCCCCAGGGCGCTTCCCATCGGTGATTAGTTTATATTGACAGTCACTTATTGTCAGATATTGTACTCTGTCTCACATTGTGGTCCTAGATTTGTACACCATGTTGTTAATATGTCATTGGTACGGGGTAGTTTTAAATTTAAAATCCCAACTGTTTCTAGTGATTCCACATTATATGTTATAATAACACTCAGGTAGCATAAACTTATCAAAAGAATCTATGGTTATTTTACATGTAATATCTATATGATGTAATATGCAGTGGCAAACATTATTCAGAAGAAAGCTACTTTAATGACCGTCTGATTAAAATCAAACTCCACTAGCTCCATTTTTTTAACCAGACTGCTTTGATGATACTAAAAAATATATGCTAAGAAATCGGATGAAAATATTTCATTCAGGATTATTTATTTCATGTAAATTCATTTCATTAAGTAAATAAAAACAGCTGTCATTAATCTTATCTTGAAATTATTTATACATGTATCTCAAACCGTTCCATTCATTATAACCGACTTCCTCCTCTTTGTGGGGGTTTTTGCTTTAATCTGTATAGCAAATGGGAAATGAATTCTGCATTATGGGTAATCTCTGGTCGTCCAAACCTATTGAAGCTGACCCTGATTATTTCTGAGTGGATATATTTACAATTCTTTAACAAAAACCAGAGTAAAGATTCTTTCAATGATACGAAACATTTGGTGAGAACAGGAAAAAGGCGAAAGTCAAAATAAACAAAGGGGAGGGGTTGTTTAATAGATCATTTAAATATTTACTGCCATATACGGTTCAAGGATATGTAACGTGAGTGAACCTCCTTAATCATACACGAGGTTTCAGTAAAGTTCATCCATCCTGAAAACCGCTGATTCGGCATTTGTAACCTAAGCCGCATAAGTTATGAATCAAAAGGAAAAGAAATTACGGGTCTTGTCATTACAAATATTTTAAATATGTAGCGTGTGTTAATTTAATTGTTCGAGCAAACATTAAATTTGGTAATGTTTCTGGTTGATGTATTAAAAATATTTCAGATACTTTGTCCTGATAATAACAAAATTAATTTTTTTCTAAACACAGGTCTTTAGGGTTTTACCAGATTCTTAACATTTTTATCTCTAGGTGGGCCTTATAGGATTCTTTACATAAATAAATGTATATAGATTTTTACCTTGTAAATAATGATTTGCATGGACGGTATAAGATGGACCAGATTATGTCGAGTTCTAGCTTATGGCTGGGTATTTGTGTGAAATTTTCAACAACAAAAAGTGAAATCTTAAATACACATCTAGATGATAAAAGAAGAAAACAATATTTCATTAAATATAAATGAATTCCTGGCAGTGATTGATTTTAGTTTTTTACAACGGTTTGTTGTTAGTTACGCCATACAGTTTATTAAGATTTCTGATTTAATTCATTTTAAAGGAAGAGCAGAAGGCAAGGTTACAAGCAGAGAAGATCCGAATCGCTCTGGAGAAAATAAAAGAAGCCAAAATCCGTAAAGTATGTGTATACCAAAAATTCCTGAAGTGAAAAATCCTTTTACATTGTATTTTTTGTAAAAAATGGAGTAAATATGCTGGACACAGACCTCCCAGCATCCTGAAAAATTAGATATTAGGTTTTTTTATTGACTCCTTTGTAAAGAATAAAATACGATAGATTTGTATGAACAATGAAGATGCACACCTTATGTGTTTACCTATTTAATCATGCACTTTTCATTATTTAATTAATTGTGATTTGTGCTTATCTTAAGCTGTTTGTGAGGGCGTTTGGTAAAGATGGCAGCAGCAAGAGTATACTGGTGGACGAGAAGATGTCCATCTCGGACGTGTGTAATGTGCTCGCCGACAAAAATCACACTCGACTCAACTCGAAACTCGCCGTGGTGGAACACATGCCGGAACTACTCATGGGTACGTCGGCAAACTTGAAACTTTCTGTTAATTATTTTGTAGCTCAAACAATATTGATTATTATCTAAAAAGGTGTGCTATAAATTGGATTAAACTTACTGACGAACATGTTACATCAAGCCTTTTTGCATCAGAGATGGTTATTGCCTCTGCTGGGGTTTGAACCCAGGTCCTCTGACACACAAATCCAGTGCTCTACCAATGAAGTTTAAGGGAGAAACCTGTGAGATTTTCTCACAGGCTAATAAGAGTTGGTTTATCCTAAAAGTCTCTTAATATTTCTATGGTAGATTTCTGGATCTATAGAAATTAAGGATGTATTTGTCGTCAGTACAGATCCCTTGATAAAATCCCATCAGTAACAATTAAGTTATCTCCCACGAGTGTCGGGCTAACGGGGCCGTTTGATGTGACTTTCTCTTTAATCCATTCAAACTAATGATCCATATAACACACTTCTTAGAAGTACGATATTGATCGGATATTTTTTTTTCCTGCCGTCATCTCTTTTTGGTGACAGATAAAAAAAAGGACAATTGTTGCATCGGAACACTATTGATTTATGGCTGTCATCGTTGTCTGAAGTGGCCGATTAGGTGTTTAATTATTCTGTTTGTTCAGAGAAAAAATTACGACAGGTGAAAAACGTGTCATCCGTAGAGATCTGACAAATGTAATTCTGCAAAAAATTTAAAAATACGAGAATAAGAAAGGAAGCCAAATTGATTTACAAGAAAAGGCCAAGAAGTGTGCCCCTTTAAATGCAGAAAGACATGCTTGTTATCAATGTAACACCTTGCTGTTAAATTTTCATGAGTTAGTCAAAGTAGCTAACTTGACTGATGATTTCATGCAGATAATTGAAAATGAGTGCATTTAAATTACCTGCATATTGAATAAGAGTGTTACAGGTAAATAAAAAGGGGCAAAAGAGAAAAGCATATTTCAAAAGTGTGATGAACTGTCAATATAATGAACCAACTACTACGGAATACATTAGCAACACATGCAAATCAGTGATTTGGCAAAAACATAAATTGAAATTTTTTTTTTTTTTTTGGGGGGGGGGGGGGGGGGGTTGCATACTTAATGCATGAAAAAAAACCCCAGTTTTTTCAGCATTTCCCCCTCAACTTTAGGGGTGGGTAATATACACATGCACATGAGTGCATACTAAACATGATAACTCTATGAAACTTGCTATTAGAGAAATAGTTTCTTGTCAACTCATAAGATTGCTTGATATGTGAGAAAAAGATTGGAAGACATCACTCATAAAACAGACATGATAGATAGGGGTATAGATGACCCATTGCTAGTTGCTTGTATAAAGAAAGAGAATGGAATAAGATATAAGGAAATACTGTACACAAGGGGAATACCCCATCAGTTCTGAAATTAAGCTTTGGTAACATGGTACTCCTCAATTTTTTTTTTAATCAGGGATTTTTTATAATCTGGAGGTTGCAAGAACAATACAAAATCAAAAACAAAAGAAATATTGAGGCGTTAACCTTATTGTTGCAGCTTCTGTGAAAATTATTGGAGATTTTTAATGTTATTTTGGGAAACAATCCGATTCTTTGAGCTATTGTATTCTATAGATTACAAATGATCTGATAGACAGTGATAGATATATATCAAATTCATTTATTTTGGATTATTTATGAAAATGGAAATGAAGTATATGCATTGCATTGACTTTTCATATCAGTCAACTTTTTCACACTTTTCTTTGATGTATATATAAAAAAAAAACCAGTTTTTGCTTTGCACAGAATAAAATTAGTAATTTTGGTAAGGGAACTAGTGAAAACGATGTTTTAAAAAAATATTTGCAGAGCGTATATTAGAGGACCACGACACGCTGGTAGAGAACATGGTGATGTGGACGCGCGACACCAAGAACCGCATCCTGTACGAAGAGAGGGAGGAGAAAAATGATCTGTTCAGGCGACCAGAGGTACAACATCTCGGGGGACTATTTAGATAAAAAAAAACCTGATTAGTCAGTCAATGAAGTGTATGGGACCTAGTACTTGGACTTTTAATGTAGGACCTAATAATAAATGTTAATATTTTGGTTTAGATCTGATTTGGACATTTAGATATTCTGAAAACTGATATTTGGACAATGTAGAAAAAAGAATCTTTTTTCAGTAAGGGCTGATTTATACAGTTTATCACCATAAGACTTTTTTAGAGGAAATTGGACATTTTTTTGCCTGTGAACAGTTTTGGACCTATTTTTACATAGGACCTAAGGATAATTTAGATGTTGAATATTGCTATAGATATAAGACAATTGTCTATACAATGTATTACAGAAATATCTCCTGATGAGTTCTTCCTCGGAGAAAGGTGCCTCCCTGGACCCAGGGCGGAGACACAAACTGATCATGGTAAGCACCAAGCTTGTCACATGACTGAAAGGCACCGAGCAGTTACCTCCCTTGATCTGTATTTGTTGAATGCTTAATTTCATAGAAAAATCAATAGAAATGTGTATTATTGTGAAAATAAGGTGTTTAGGTTATAAAGTCTTTTTGATCTTGTAGAAGATTTATAGGGACATTTTTCATTGAGAAAATTTATGACAATTCTTATGGTAGTTTAATGAGTCCCATTTAATTTTGTGGGAGTTTAATGACATTTATATATTAATGATGAGTATTTGGACACGTAAGTATTCATTAATAATGAGAATTTATGGTTTTATATATGAGGTTTCTTTGATGTTGTAGGAGTTCTTCGGTGGAGGAGGTAGACAAGTTCCAGAGGTGGAGGGGGTGATGTACCTTAAGTCTGAGGGCAAGAAGGCCTGGAAAAAGTACTTCTTTGTTCTGAGGTCCTCAGGCCTCTACTACAACCCAAAGGGCAAAATCAGCAAGGTGAGGGCAAACTCAGCAAGGTGAGGGCAAACTCAGAATAGTAAGGGCAAAGTCAGCAAGGTTAAGTTAGGACAAAATCAGCAATGAAGTGACAGAATCAACAAGGTAAAAGTTACATGACTTGTAAAACATTATGGAAAGATAGCTGAATTTGCACAGTAAGATAGAGGCTACTGTACATATTTAATTCAAGGAAAGAAAAAAAGAACAGGATCATCAAAATATTGGATATAGATATTTGTATAGACCAACTTTCCCTGGGATCAGACACACATGAATATTGATCATTCTCTGTCTATAGCCATTACGAAACAACAACATATTCATTGGAGAATTATGTACACGCTTGTGTTCATATGAACTTTTATGATTTTTTGTTATAATCAATAGACTTTGAAGGGCTCTGTATTATTTAGAGGTTTATTTTACATCATGTGGGTAAAAATCTAATTCAGTATATTAATAAATGTACTGCACCATTAAACACATGATATTTATCAGTAAATCTGTAAAAATCTATATCTACTGACTTAACAGTTCTTAATCTTGATATGTTAAACAAAATGTCAGAAAAAAAACTCTTCGTCATTATGTACTTTGAACACACACATTTCAGTTTTGTACTTTATACAGATCTGTCTGTAACAGGAATTGGAGGTTAATATTTTAAGGAGGCTGGATGGTCAACAAATGACCCATCAGCTCTACCTGAAAATTTGAGATAGGATATTTTTGGTCATTAACTATTACAGTACTGTAAACCAACTTTTATTCGCAAAGACTTTATTTCGAGAAAAACCTGAAATAAACTCCGTTTCGGCGACTTATTTTGTTATAGATTAAGGTTTGTTTACACTATTTAGTAAAGAAACAAAATCAAATTGACAAAAAAAAAATTGTACATCTTTATTCAAAGCTCTTCTTCTCAAGAAGATTGATTTAGTTTAAAAATGACCACAACCATCCAGCCCCTTTAAAAGTACAATTGATTTTTTTTTTTAGCATTCTCTGCATTTTGTTTATTAATTGATGTTAGCAGTAGTGAAATTTAATTAAAAATCTACAATATCCTACAACAAGCAATTGCTTTCAAACACTTTCTCTGTTCTTTGTATGGGCTCTGGGAATCGGTTGAAATGAAATTCGGAGATTCCAAGATAAAACACATTATCTGTCAATCAAATGCCAGGGATTTGTATGATTTTAATGCCCGATACGACCATGAGAATATAATAGAGGAGGGAAAGCTATCGGAGCAGGGAATGTAGTTGTTAATCTCTAACTTTGCAGGCATCCAAGGACCTTGTGAGCATGGTGAATTTTGATTTTGTGGATGTGTACCGAGGTCTTGGCTGGAAGAAGAAATATCACGCTCCAACCGATCACTGCTTCGCTTTGAAGGTAATTATAAGGGGTGGGGGTATAAAGAAAGGGGCGAGGGGGGGGGGGGGGTGAGGAAAAACTGAAAGGGGAAAAGGGAGAATATTAATGGGTGAGGCAAAAGGGAGAAGGGGTGATTGGTTTTGGTTGTCAAGGTCTGGATTGGAAGAAGAGAGATTATGCTCCAATGGACCACTGCTTTGCTTTAGGGTAAAGGGGGGGGGGGTATAAAGAAAAGGGGAGTTGGGGGGATGATTGTTCTAGTTGTACTGCATTGTACTGTGCAGTTGATTTATATTACATTATTTTGACAGAATTTGGCTAATTATCATGTTTTGAAAGGGGGAAAGTATGGGGGATGTTTTTTAGCTGTTGTGTGCATGTGCAATAGATTTGGATTTTATTGTGACGGAATTCGGCTGATTTTGATGCATTATGTAATCTTTGTTTGTACACAACAAGGGGGTAGTAAGGAAAGTAAGAGATTTGGAGGGAGATAGGCTATAAGGAATGTTTATAATGTTAACAGTTGAAATACTTGGTATGAATTAATTGAACAAAACATGTATATGGCTAACAGATGTTTTTTTTAGTGAAGGCACAATGTTTCCAATTTGTTGTTCATTGGAGAGAGAGAGAGAGAGAGAGAGAGAGAGAGAGAGAGAGAGAGAGAGAAAAAGAGAGAGAGAGAGACTCAGTGTAAAGATAGATATTTAACTCAGAATGAAAAGAGGCATAACTCCCACAAAATGTCTGACATTTCTCATTGTTATACATTTCAGCATCCTCAGATTCAAAAGAAGACTTCTAAATACATCAGGTACTTCTGTACGGAGAATAAGAATGCCCTGGACCAGTGGATTATGGGAATAAGGATAGCCAAGGTACTGAACTTGTTGGATTTGTGTAGTTCTTGATTTTTTGTAGCCTCTTTAAATGCTGGGATATATATATTGATGATGGGATATATATTGATGATTGGAAGTATAGAGAATGACAGGGAAGAGATGATAAATCCAGATTATCAAAAATAGAGCATTCCCCAACTGTTCTACTTTTCATTATGGACACTCTTTAAGCTCAAAGTAAAACTTTTTTCCTTGTTTCAAACCAAACAACAGGCATGTTTGCTGATTAAAATTAACCCAGTCAAGTTAATTGTTTCTATAACAACCATCCAAAAAACCATGCACACACAAAGTGGTGATATATTTGAAAGACAGAAAAAGTTAATGTTAGCAAGCTTGTGTTGTGGTGTAATGTTTGACGTTAACCACGTAACTCATAATTTCCCAGGACCCATGATAGAGTCTTAACTTTAATGTGTACAAAAAAATGAAAAAAGAGTAATTCAATTGCACTTTGAAACACATGTTGTTACAAGCATTTTGCAGTGGTAATGTTAGACGATTCGGTAGTCAGTTGGCTGCATACTTTAAATGCGTAATTTTTAGAGGGAGTGCGACTGTTGTTGAGACAAACACCGTATTATTGTGTGTTTATCTTACATGTGTGACTAAAGTTCAGACTCTTCCCTGTGTAGTACGCCAAGGGTGAAACACTCAACAACTTCCGAGTGCAATAATCTAACTTCCTGTACGATGGAAGAAAAAAAAAAAAGACACAAACTCCAGACAAAAAAGTTATTTTTCACAAGTGAAGTTTTTGTTTAGGAGGGTGCCGGAATGTCGCCTCAGAATTCTGTCTTTGTGGATTGCTTCGTTGTCTTGAGAGTCCGTTGAGTTGAGTAGTGACTTGCTAGTACCTAACAATGTATATCAGTACATGCATATCCTAGTGTATGAACTTTGAATAAACAGCGCAAATTGATTTTGAGGAGAAATCTTTTAGTGGTGTGATTCAGTATTGGTGGAAACAATTTAGATGCCTCATTGGATTTAGTTTTTACGATTGGGATTTTTGTTCTGCATTGAATACAATAAGGTTTGTACACTAGCTAGTCAATTGTGTTTTGCTTTTTGTATATACTGAATTCATCTCATTTGGATCACTGAATTAACCTTTCTTCCGAGTAAATTGTTATCATCGGTGCCAGATATATTATTAAAGAGGTCAGGAGTTTTCCAAAACAACTAGCAGCAAATTCATAAATTTCTCCAAGTCTCTTAGTATGATCTCAACTTGCAAAATTTTTACTAATTCATTTAATTCCAAACTATAGATACAGGTCTAGAATATTTTACTGATAATAACAGTAAATTGAAACATTTTGTAGCCGATTAATAATAATCAGCATTTAATGTAAATTTGGTTGTAAGTCTAGAGATTTTTGTTGTAAAACGCAGCCCAATCAATGGTGGACAACTGATGTTGTTCGGAATCACATGATTGAACTTTCTATGCCAGTCTGCGGATGATACTCGTTCCGTCTGGTGATCTAGATATAGCGAGATCCTGCTTGTCCTCTATGATTGTTAACACTTGTCATGATCTCACCATTTCCTGAAAAAGACATTTAATCTTGTCACAGCTATTTAGACAGTCATGTTGCTTCAAGAGCAAATTTTTTGTTTTAACTTCATTTCTTTGAATTAGAAGAGACTGAGTTGAGATTTCCAGGTTTATCTTGTTATTGTTGAATGCCTACAGGATTAAAAACATCAACAGGTTCTTAAATGTTGTTTAAGCTGGGATGTAAAGCAAAAGTGTTATAAAAGATTCTGTAATTATGCTTAATTTAATGAGGAGTTTTGAAAGGAGGAAGCTGGAAAAAGAAATATAGTTATGAATAGAGTTAATAATGCAATGACGCCTTTAAAGTGATGTGGGTATATAATCCTGTGTAGTAGGATTAAATATTTCACAAAGTGGGTGCCAATGGAGTAAACTTCCTTTCCTCGTACTGCAGAAATTTTCAGTTAGTTTCAGGGAGATTTTTTCAGAGGATTAAAAAAAATAACTTGTAGGATGATTGAAAACAGGTCTAATTGCTTAGCATTTTTCCATTCAATGTTTTCAGTATCTAATGAAAATAACAAATTTTCCCACATTTGAAGTATTTTCAGCAGTAATGGCATGATTAGTAATGGCTATACAATGTATTTGTGAATCAATGATTTTTTTTAAAAAGGTGATTAATGTTTTGAGATTCTATGAATAATTTGATATTTTTTTCTTTCCAGTATGGCCACCAATTGTTGGATAACTACGAAAAACTTCGCCATGAAATTCAAATGTGGGACTATCGTGAAATGCGCAGCAGTGTGTCTGAAGTATCAAGTGAATCAATAGAACTAAATCCCAACGTCAAAGACAGTCGTTTGTCTATGCCCGACCCTAGCTCCCGAAACTCTATAGTGTACGTACAAAACTCTAGTTTTACAACAAGCGGCAATGTGTTAGAACATGCTGAGGATTTAGTGGGACCAGAATCACGCAAAACAAAACTCAGCAGCCAGAGCTCGCTAGAACTGCCACCTAGTGGTGGACTCCAGAAGACGCACACAAAGCGCGTGTCTTTCAGTAATACTCCCAGTGTGATAAACGCAGACTCGGACACCGAGATGAGGGTGAGACATCGAGATTCCATAACGAGTGCGTCCACAGATTCCAGTGAGGACTCGACTTCAAGTGGCGAGAGCAGACAGAGTGGGAATTCGAACGCTTCTCGTGGGAAATTTCGCGCTCGAATTCCTGTGACCACGGAAACCACACGCCAGATTTCAGAAATGGTGCAAGTGGCCATGGAGGGAAGCTCCATTTCATCATGTGAGTCAGACTCGCGAGGCGTCGGTCACGAAAGAAAGCCCTCGTTAACAAGGATGAATGAGAAGGAGAAACCCAGGTCATCTACACTTCCTGCTTCAAGACATGAAAGGAAGAGTTCTGATGGAAGTATAGAGAGGGAATACCGTACCCTGAAAAATGTGTCCCCTCAGCACACCTATTCACATCGAGCCCCGCCATCCCCTCCCCCACTGAAGTGCCCACTTAACTACCAAAGTATACAAGAAGATGAGGAAATCTGGCAGAGAAATGAAAATTTTGTCCCCACTAGCACCTACCACTACCCCCCACCACATCAAAGCCCCGCCCAGTTGTCAATGCATAAAAATCCAATGTCTCCAACACTTCCCAGGGTGTATTCGGATCCGTCTCAAGAGCGGTGCCTGTCCCCACCCCTGCAAGAAAGATTCAAATCACCCACCCCTCCCCTTAGTAGGGTCATGTCCCCTCCATCACACCATAGAATTATGTCCCCTACTGCGGCCCCCACTGACCCCTGGGAGTACCGTAGTGACCTCCATCTGTCACACCCCGGGACTCTAGTTTATCAGGAACAGAGGCTGTCTAAACACACTGTAGCAGCACCCAAAACTGTTTCCCCCAAGGTGCCCCAAAATTTGAGTCAGTCCCCACCCCCACCTATGCCTCCCCCGGGGCCAATGGCCAAACCCCCATCTCCTGGGAACTTACCTTTCCATCCCCCGCCTCTTACAAGCCTCTCAAATACCCTGATGAAGCAAAGCAATGGTTTAACCGAGGAATGTGATAGTGGTTCATCCTCTCCTTGCCCCTCAGAATCTTCTCCCACCACTCCCAGGGGAATGCTGGCAATGCCCCCGGCTATGCCACTCCTGCATAATCAGTATATAAGCTCTCAGCCAGGTGCTTTGGGCCAAGTTAAAAATATCTCTAGGCCAGGACCAGAGGTTGCGTCAGCTTCACCTTCAAAATCTCCTGTGCCAGTGGCCTCCCCACCTGTTAGCCAATCAAAGACTCAGAAAACCTATCCACCGCCCTTGTCCTGTGTTGACGCTCGGTCGCCCTCAAGTCCCGGGGTGAAGTCTCCTATCAGTCCACTCCCATCACCATTGGCTCAGTCCCCACACATGAGAAACAGTGCCCAAGGGTACGAACATTATGACCAAGTCAGAGTCAGGCCGGGATCTCAAGCTAGTCGCGGGTCAACAGGAAGTAATATATCTAGAACTCCTTCAGGGGGCTCTGTACATTGCTACCCTCCCCCTCCGCCCAATCCTGGGGCTCAGCCAATGTCCCCAGGAGCAGAAGATGGTGGGAAGTCGTTACCATTCTTGGAAGAGTTGTCCAAACGCTCCAGCACTGGGGGTAAAAAAGTGCCTCCCCAGACACTACCTAAACCGAGTGACGGAGGACATAATAATTCTGACATGCAAAAACTCAATGGTGCTACTAGTGCTACAACAACACTCACAAATGGGGTCACCCCCCAGAACGGGGTCACCCCCCACGGACCCAAGCCTGAGATGGTCAGGCCCAACAGTGCCCCCTTGAAAAAGGCGGTTCCCCCACCCCCACCGAAACGCAGTGAAAATACGAGACTCTCCTCGGACGTATCTAAAGTGAAAGACCAGGACAGTGCTGTGCCAAACGATCAGAACTCCCCGCTATACGGGAATCTACAGGAGTGTGATGGGATCATGGACATTAATGACCTTCCTCCCCCACCCCCCGAACTGTTGGCGGGGCTAGCGAGCGACGGTAACGTCAAACGCAGCAAGCCGCCTCCCCCTCCCCCGAAACGGAGTCGAGAAACTCATCTCACCCATTGATATTGATGCTTTGTGTGTAATGTGTTAATTTTTTTCTCGTCATATTAGATTTATATAGCTATTGATTTTTTTCATTGCATGTGGTGGGATATCTACATGCCTCTGTACTGATACTTGTTAAAGACCAAGGAATTTATAACAAACACTTTTTCTATTTTTTATTTTGCATATGAATTTTACCATTATACTTTCTTGTTGAATTTTATCAGATTAAAGAAGTCTGTTCAATGTATTTTTATACTCCATCTAATTAAGGTTCAATTCCACTGCTTTTTTGGAATGTTTAATCCAAAATTCCAAGTTTTTTTGTTCCTCTTTTTACCAGTTTTTGAATTTCAGTACTCGAGCCAGGATGTACAAGATAACATCGCACATATATAAGTACAGTTGTATATCATCTCAAGTGTCCATGCCGTCTCTTTGTTTAGATTCTTGTGTCCTCTCAGATCAGTGCTATGGCTTCAGTACTGTGCGGTATATACTATGTGTTGTGGGAAGTTGTGTCGTTATCTAGGTATCATAGAGCAAATGTATCCTATTTACTTCTAAATGTCTCAATCAAAACGCATCGTGTGGCAGGCTTCGGTTACATAACATACTTTATCTGATTATTTTTTTGTTGGTTTTTTTTGTAACAAAATATGACAAACCCCTTCATTTACCGGTACTACACACAGGGCCTGAATCCCTGCTGTTTTACAATAATACAGTCAAACTCTGCTAACTCAAACTTTGTTTTCTTGCACATTGGCTAATATGGAATTGTTGATGCAAGTTGGATGTTCCAACCATTCTATAAATTTTTATTAACCTCTATCTTGAAATCCTTGGTCCAGTAAGTTAGAGTAACACGCTTTGACTTTATTACTTAATTTTGGACAAGGGACATTGTTTGAATTTTGAGTTCTTGAACTTTTAAATCTTCACAACTAATTCTAAGATCAAGTGACCATTTTTTATAGCAAGGAGAGAACTGCTAATAATTAATTTTTTCACCTTTGTTTTATATTGCTTTAATTTATTTAGACTTTGAAATAGTGTACAGTGCCATGTGAGTTTACAATGAATTAACAAAAAAAGGGGGGGAAAGAAAGCGATTTCTTTATATCTTGATTGGGAAATACATGTACAATAACTATACAATCTAGTCATTTTGGGGATTATTAAACACTTGTATATTTTCAAAGAACTTTTAATGTTGATAGAAAAGTTTTAATCAACTGTAGTGTTGAAAAATTTGAAAATTATTACTGGTATATTAAATCAACATAATCCAAATTAAGGCCACATATTCCTTTATTTTTCATTTTTTGCAAAGCAGCTGGTCTTTATGTGCGGGTTTGAATGTTGCTTTAGTTGATCATAATTGATGGCTCAAGATGTTACCATGACAACACTGGAATATTTTCTCCAGTATTTTCCTTGTCTTGCCTCAGTGCGAGTTCTGTAATACAACTTCCTCTCTGTGTAAGCCATGCTAAGTCTTGCTGGTGAGCTTTTTGTATTGTACATGCATTGTAAATGTCTATGTATTTAATACAAGAAGTACCCATATTCGGGGACATTATAGCAGGTTAAAGCCATTATGCAATTTTCTGTCTTTTGTAAATCTTTTTTAATGATTGATTGGTAAGTTTGTGTGAGGTGGTAATATTGACAATGAGTTGCAATGTTGGTGCAGAAAAATTTGAGATTTATTTACATCAAACACAGTATTATAAAATCCCGTAGGTGGCTCTAGCTATATGATCAACACACGTGTCTTGATGCTTCAATATTCTAGTGAAGATAAGGGGGGTTTGGCTTACAGAGTATTTTTTTTCCACACGTACAAGTTTCATCTTTAAGGTTGCATCATCCCTCTGTCCACTTGCATATAAACATTTTGCATTTTCAAAAGCGATGTAAAATTTTATTGAGAGTTAACTCCCCTATTTAACAGGGAAAATGCACTTTGAAGAAGACAACATCTCTATCTGCTACTGAAGTTCTTTTATTGATAGGCAGTTGTGCTTCACGTAAATTTTTTAATGCAAGATGTAACAGAATTACATAACATCCTCTAAACATAAAATTTATTTTCCTGAAACTCACTTGGATAGAGCACTTGCTTGGATTTCAAGTGAGAGACATGCCTGTAACAAGTATTTACAGGAAGTGAATTCCTTGTTTACTTTATGTGATGTGGTTCAATGGCGTCTAGCCTTAAAAAAAGAAATTCATATGCAAATTCATATATGAAATTTTTTTAATGTAAAATGCTCTTTTTCACAAGAAATTCAAGTGAGGCATAATTGGCTGCATGATACTGTACAATACCAAATCAAAAATACTCATCTGTTTAAATGACAAGAGTTTGTCTTTTTCATTTCTGTGACTGATGAGAAAAAGACCATAAAGTTTTAATCCCAGTGTTGCCAACAGATGGTTAAATACATCACATCATCTCATTCAGATTGAACAAAACACAAGAATAAGTCTTGAGCCTCAAACTGAGTTCATCAGTATGTAACCTGTGCCAAGTTATCATGCATTAGTCAAAGTGGAGAGCTTTTTCAAGCTTTATAGGATATATATGTTCCAATATCTGCTTCATTTTTAGACAAATAGAGGTATTCTTTATGCAGACACAAACTTTTATGTAAAAATCAAAGAAGCCAAGGGAATTTAGTTTTGTACACAAACTATTTGAAATGACTTGTACTGTTCAGTTCGTTCAGTTTTAGTCACACTACCCACCCCTCCCCCTCCGTACGTCCAGTTGATCAAATGTTTTGCATAATACACAGAATCTGTCTCTTTTTGTCATTTTTTTTTTGGTCAAACACTGAACATTGCAAAAAAAGTTTTGTTTCAAGTGGGGAAATCTTTATTTTTAATTTGTCAGTTTATATTTTATGAAGTATTTTTGTGTTATAAGACGATATGTTAAGGAAGAAATGTATAGGGTTTGTGCAATAAACAATTGTGCATAAAAACTTTCAAGTGTTTTGTTTTTCTTATTAATTGATTGACACTTAGAATAATAAATAACATGAAATATATAAGTGAGTGATTAATAACATACATATATTTATCACATGTTTATATCTCAATATAAGGTGGATATATATCACTCATGGGATAAATTTTTGCCCCTGTGGTTAATCTTCAAGAAACTTTTTTTCCATGCGAAAAGTTGTTGACATAGTAAATGTATTGTGCGGCTCATAATTTTCGATTTTTACAGAAAAGATTGAGATGTAAAAGAGGACATAGTAAAACATGATAAAAGAATCTCCCTCGATTTGTGATGGTGTATGATTTTTATCCAACTCGTATGTTTCTATCCCCCAGCCTTAGCACCATGGATAGGGGATATAAAACACAATTCATTGGATAACAAGTGAAAAGCTGTCAATGTGACAGCAAACCGGGTTTTCTTTTATGTGAATTGTATCCATAATCCATGTCAACCCGTATCCAGTGAAATGGAGTACCCTATATGCAACATTTTGCCAAAAAATGACTAAGTTCAAAAGCTAGTATTTTTTTCACAAATAATCAGAAATAAAAATCCTAGCAATATGCACACATGTGATATATGTACAATTGATCTGCAAAAGAACAACTTCCTATCTTGAAAACTATAGGAGGAGTTATCCGTACAATGAGGGTACCCTATATGCAATATTTTGCCAAAAAATGACCAAGTTCAAAAGCTGGTGTTTTTTTTCATAAATTATCAGAAATCAAAATTCTAGCAATATGCACACCTCTGATATATGTACAATTGATCTGCAAAAGAACAAGTTCCTATCTTGAGAACTGTAGGAGGAGTTATCCGTACAATGAGGGTACCCTTTATGCAATATTTTGCCAAAAAATGACCAAGTTCAAAAGCTGGTATTTTTTCGATAAAATTATCAGAAATCAAAATCCTAGCAATATGCACACCTCTAATATATGTACAATTGATCTGCAAAAGAACAACTTCCTATCTTGAAAACTGTAGGAGGAGTTATCCGTACAATGAGGGTACCCTATATGCAATATTTTGCCAAAAAATGACTAAGTTCAAAAGCTGGTATTTTTTCGATAAATTATCAGAAATCAAAATCCTAGCAATATGCACATGTGCACCTCTGATATATGTACAATTGATCTGCAAAAGAACAACTTCCTATCTTGAAAACTGTAGGAGGAGTTATCCGTACAATGAAGGTACCCTTTTGGCAGCCGCCTGCCCGCCATTTTAATAACCAGATTTTGTGTATGTTATATATTCCACTGAATGAGCTAATGGTTAATCCTTCAGCTAGTGCTAGTATGAACATGGCAGTGCTAAGCCTGCATGTACAGTAATACACTTGATACTCCATACAATTTCTCATTCCCATGAAATCGAGAGGGAAAACATAAAACTTTAAATAAATGCACTATTAAATAATATAATTAATAACATTAGTGACATATTTTTGGAAAATGTTACCATTTTTAAGTTGGAATAAGGTTTTCAATTAAAGGCGAAAGTTTTAAACTGTTAAGATCTACAGAGAGCCCCCCCCCCCCTCCCCCCCAGCAGACTTGCGCCAAAGTTGCTGACTCTGGAGCCATGAATTTCATATTTTAGGGAGAAGCTTCCTTCAGTCTCAAAAGTTACGTAATCCAAAAATTCTACAATTTCGAAATTGTTCATCTTTTTTCTTCCAATTTGCTAGGCAGAAGGTTTAGGTAAGATACAACATGACGGGGTCCTAACCACTCTACACTAACTATCATCAAGAACAACGTTAACTTGACGGGTATTTTGTGTCTGATAATGATAAAGTATTTAGCAGTGACATATTTGGCCTAAAAACCATGATATCCATATTTAAACTTTTAAACAAATTAGGACAATATATACTGGTTTTTGGTGGGAAATAATACTAGTTATGATGTTCATGTCAATTTCAATTTATTTTCGCTTGTCAAAATAAAGTTTAGGTTAGTTGGTGCAGAGTTTATCATCATTGAGATGTTAACTTATCGTAAATGCATCAAAATATTTGTACCTGAAATTTTCAAAATACATCTGTTCATCAGTGTAAAATGGACTGTCAATTGGAAGTACAAGTTAAACTGTCATTGGTATGATTGTATCCATACCATTTTTCTCCATTGTGTTGATTTAGGTATTCTAAATCAAAACCTTAGTGTGTATTAACCCTATTTGTGCACACAGAACTCTTCATCAATCACTCACTATATAAATCACAATGCAAACAGAACACAAGAACATTTAGCATGGTATTTCAATTTTATTACAGCTGACTTCCCTGTAATACATAAAAGTATATGATGAAAAAGGAGGAGATGATAGAGCGAGGAGACTAAGGTAAAATTGTTTGATAGAGCAAAGTCAGTCATGTATCAGAAATTTCACAGCAAACAGGGCAATTATGATAGTTCCAAACAGGCAATGATAATGACTAAAGTCTAATCAAGACTATACAGTCTGGTAATATACAATGTATACCAAAGACAGGCTGAAAAAAAATTGCAACATAAAAAAAATTGACCTAGAGAGTGGACAATAAATTAAAACAATATTTGTCTCTTATTCTAAAATATGGATGGCTAAAAAACAGTGCAAACATCTAAAATACATGTACCATGAAGATAATCATTCGTGTACTGAATCTTATCCTCACACAAAACTGACCTATGGTTGGGGGGGGGGGGGGGGGGTGTTGTCGATTACATTGTATTTGTTTCCATCAAAGTTTTGGAAAATATAATCAAGGATAGTAATTTATTGCATACCTTTGAATTAAATTTTTTGGCAGATTACTTTTTATTTTTTATTTTGTACAATCTTCATTTACAGAGGTGATGTGGTTTTCTTAAAAAAATTTAAGCACTATTGACGGTTACAAAAATACATGCAGAACAGAAGGAACTAAAAAAAATTAGGACATTATTTTCATGCTTACTACAAATCACTAACATCTGAACTGCCAATATACGAATATACACGTCCAATTGTATATAAAATTCAATGATTAATCCATCTTACACTAAATTACATGCAGATATCTGTTATTGCGATCTACACTTCAACATACCACTGTCACAAGCCAGGCATTGCTCAGATGGTAGTGCTTGGGAGGGGACATAAGTGAGTAAACAAAGTGCAGCCATTTTTTCCCAGAATGCAAAACATTAATACACATTCTACATAATATGTATATAAACAAATCATACACAGCTTGACATAAAATCGTCCATTATCATTCTATTCCATTACATCGTTCTTATAGCTTATAAAAGAGAGGAAAATTGTTTATTGCATTATTGGGAAAAAAAGAAAAAAAGATGGATAATTTTTATAAAAATAAAACTCCACTAAGTAAGCAAAAACACTTGTAACTCAGCCATGACACACACTGGATAGGCCGGGCACACGTATTTGTGTAATCTCGCGTCATTCAGCACTCGTAACTGTGGGTTCTGATCCAGGCTGCTGCACTTCTCCATTATCTGCAGAAGAGAGAGGACTTATATATGTATATGCAGTGTACATGTTAAAGGTTTCGTCAAATAGATGTAGATACACATTATAACAAAAACGCCCATATACATAGGAATTTATTAGGTTTCTCAATAATGGTGATATAGCAGTCTGATTTAAAATCACATACCCCCCCCCCCTGTTCCTTACACTCATCAAACTCCTGACTAGGATAAGGAGAAGGGGGTGGTTTTTATCAGACTAGATGATATACTATATTGTACTTGTGAGATTACTGTGTTTTTATCTTACATAAAAACATGGAAAAAAGTAATGTGAAATTTATTTATCATCATATAAAAGAGTACGCCCACTTTCTCCACTACCACTACCACTACGGTAACCACTACCACTACCACTACCACTGTTTACAAACCTGCCAGATTCCTGTAGGATTGGTCGAAATTTTATCAGCTCACTCAAACAACATATCTCCCCTCCTAATTTTGCTGCAAGACAATCGGATAAATAAATATATACACGTTCAAACGAATATTTGTTTGCATCAAAGTCAACAATTAACACAAATACATGATGATTATTTTCAGCTGAAACAGTGAGTAATACATTGTAATTAAACACCAAAAATTCTTTCCATCTGGTTTTACCTGTTGAGGGCCGTTCTTTGTATGTATATAGGGCCCCCTCTTCGCGGCCTCTTCTGTCTGGCTCCCTGAAAAAAATGGAACCATTCATTAACCATGTCAAATCAGGACATCCTACTTTTTTCTCTTTGTGTCAAGAAGGTGACGACAGTATGTTATTTCAGTATTGTATATTAAGGGAAAATGTCACAGTTACCAAGAATAAAGATTGAAGGAAGAATAAGCACCTTTCATATACATAAAACATCAAGAGAGGAGGTTTAAGGAGTGCAAGAGATAGTGAGTAGGTAAATAAACACAGGACTTACTCCGAGTGATTGGGCGTTGGGGTGGGGGAGGGGGGGGGGGGGGGGGGAGCCTGAGAGGATATAAGGGGTGGGGATAGTAAGTAGATATAAACACAGGGACTTACTTCTGAGTGGTTGGGGGATGAGGGAAGGGACTTTGTCACCGTGACGTCAGACAGGGGGTCTAGGGAGGGTTTCCTGGCATCAAACTCTGTCAGCCTCTTTTTCAGCATCTCAACTTCTTCTTGCTTTGACTTACATTCTACAAGATATTTAATGAAAATTTGATAGGGTTATACATATATTTATATGTCCATCATATACTGCTTCAATGGCTGAGAACTTCATTATTCACATTTCACATTGGCTCAAAGCTCGTTTTTGGATGTATTAATGAAAATTTCTGTTTTCATCAATAATCAATCAGATAATATTTATTAATGAATATTAGTGATCAAACCTTACTTCCAAACAGACCCAGAGAAAATTTTACAGCAAATTTTAACCACTCTCCAAAGCAACCAATCAGTGACTCACCTGCTCCACAGAATTCTCCTTCTCTGAGCCCTGCACTTCTCCAGATTTCTGTTCTTCATCTTTCGATTTCTTTTTACTGCTTTTCTTGGACCTGGACTTGGCCGCTGACTTTGTACTCTTCCTGCTGGGCACGCTCGGAGTTTTGAAGTCTAAATCATCTTGACTTGCCTTTTCACTGTTGCCTACTTTCTCTTTCGTTTTGACCTCCACTGCTTTCTCCTGATTGTTAACCTTCCCATCTTTTTCACTCTCCATGGATCTTTTCGCTGATACATGCTTATAGAGCTTGTCAAAGTCAGAGAATGTGATGTCGTCATCCTCTTCCATCACAATAAGTTTGGGCCGACCTCGTTCTCGTACAAACTGGGACAAGCGATCATTGACCACGGGCAAATTGTCAGAAGTGGATGAATCTGTGATTGCTGGGTTTCCATTGACTTTAGTTTCTTTCTCTTTTGTGGAGGGTTCCTTTTTGTCTCCTTTTTTCACAGACTTTTTCACTTCTGCAGCACTGTCTACATCTACCTTCTTGATTTCTGTCACTTTTTCTGCATCTTCCACCTCTCCTTTGGTGCATTTATCACCTTCCACCTCCTCTCGTTTCGCTTCATTTTCTTTTCAGGTAAAACAGGGGCACAAGACACTTGTTCACTTGTATCCTGCACATCTTCTACCAGAGACTCATTCACAGATATCCTCTGTCCATCTTCCATTGCCTTTTCTTCCATTTCTTCTTCAGAACTGGATGGTACCAATACTTCTGCATGTTTGTTGGATGTTACTGGTTCCTTGTCTTTTTCCTTGTTGTTTACCAGAGATGCAAGGAAGGCCTTTGCTTGCTCTTTGTCCACTTTATCACTGACATCTGTTGACTTTCGTAGTGACTCTAAAAATGGTTTACTGGATCTACGTACATTGTCATCACTGACAGCGATTTCAGTCTCCTTTTGATTCTGATCAGGACACTTCTCTGACATTTTCTCTTGAGGGGCTTCATCTTCATCTTCCATTACTTCAGCTCTGCTTTTCACTGACCTTGCCCTTGACCTACTTCTAGTTTTCCTTACAATCTTCACTTCCTCTAGATCTTCACTCTTTCCTTCACCGTCATTCTGTTGCTGTTCAACAGCCTTCCTTGTCCTTGACCTGCTAGCCCTCTCTTTGGTGACCTTCACCTCTTCATCTTCATCATCATTCCTTCTCGTCCTTGATCTTCCTCTGGACTGCCTCTGCTTCTTTGCAATTGCTGGCTCATAGTCTTTGTCTTCCTCCTCTTCATCTTTCTTTTCATCCTTCTTTCTTCCCCTGCTCTGAGATCTGGTCCTCCTTCCACTTTTCTCCACCTCTTCTCCACTGCTGAACCTCCTTCTGGATTTTGACCTTTGCTGACCTTTGACATCACCATCTTCCTCCTCCATCTCTTCTTCATCAGAAGACACCTCCCTGTATGTCCTTGGTTTAGACCTTGACCTACGAGACTGCCTACTTGGTTCTTTGACCACAGCTGGCGACCCCTTGGCTAGGGGTAATACACACTAATAGGAAGGGTTGTCTGGAAGAAGTTTCTGATCCTTCATAGTCTTGCTAGATTTAATATTTGGCTCCTTTTCCTCAGATGGCTTGGCATTTAACACATCTTTCTCCTTTTGTTTTCTTTTGACTTTTGATTTTTTCTCCCTTCTTGCTCTCAATGCCTTTCTGGTGTTCTTTATCAGCAGACTCTGAGTCATCGTTCAGAGATTTCAGATCCAGAGTAACAGTGGGCGTTCTGTCTCCAAAGTCAAACACATTCCTGGGCTTCCCCGGCGTCTTGGCTATGCTGGTGATAACCTCACTGGTGGACTTGCTTAGTTTCACTTTCCCTTGGATCGTGACCTAGATACTGGTTTCTGGGGACTGGTTGCCTGGTTCCATCTTCCTGCTTTCGTGAAACTCTGTATTCAAAGTTGCCAGGCTTGGAGACTCTCATCTCAACAACAGACTTACCATGACCATCATCAGAGTCCCTTCTTTCATTTGATTTTTCTGATTTCCCATCGCTAACATCCTTGGAACCTTTGGATAACCTAGTAGAATCTGTTGATTTAATCTTCTCAAGCTTACTCTTTAAAAGATCCAAATCTGGTTTTCCAGAAGATTCCTTTGTTTTCATTAAACTCTTTTTGGAACTCTCCTCTTTTTTCTGTAAGCTCTCCTCTTTGGTGTTTGTCTTTTTGTCTTGGTCTGTCGGTTCTGTTCTTTTTTCACTCTTGCCACTTCCAGGTCTGGATTCGGTTCCTTTCTGTTCCGTTCCTTTCTCCCCCTTGGCACTACCAGGTCTGGAGCTCTCGTTGCTCCGGTTGATCGACTCTGTGGAGATCTGCTGTGTAAAGTTAAACACTTCCGTCATCTCCATATCCGTATTGAAATACCTCGTCTGATCCACATCCTCCATCGGCTCTAATTCCTCTCTTCCATCCGCCTCATCCACCACTGGATTTGGAGGTACCACAAATGTTCCCCTTCTGTCATTCTTTACAATGTCTTCCTTCGCCTGACCTCCAGGTTTAACAAACGTCTTTCTCCTATCACCAGAATCTTCCTCCTCTTTCTCTTTTCCAATCTTTTCCGTCCTACTATTTTTGTGTCCAATTCCAGATCCTTTGCATTAGCCAAAACAAAAGTTCCTCGACGATCAACAGATTCCATGTTTTTCTCTTTTCTTCCTTTCTTTTCCTTCTTTGATGGCTTTGGATTCTCCTTGGTGACCATCTCTCCTGCCTTTACAGACTCTTTATCGACCGTAACACCTGCTTCCTTTACATTCTCACAGCTCTCCGAGGATTCTGTCATGTTCATCATGGCCTTTTCTTTTTTAGGCACTCTCTGGGGAAGCTTGGACACTTGCATTTTGCTTTTCTCGCTTTTATGGCTGATCTGAGGTTTTGTTAAGTCTACCTCTGCCTCCTCTGAAATAGAAAGCAAAAACTTGTAAAAATGATACTTTATCATTGTTTATGTCCACATTTATTGACATTTAAGAAAGCTGAATGGCGTGGCTATTTTTAAACTGTATTATTTAATTATTGCAGAGCTCTATGTAAAGAAATAGGAAAATGTTTAAATTTTAAAGTCAGAATATTTCGATTTTTCAAGTACTTTTGACTTAAATATTTATCATAAATAGAACTTTATGGTAGATTGATGAGTAGATTGTTGACCATGTAGCCTCCTTTATAATGGATGCAAATTTTCATTATCAAAATGCTGCTAAATCAAAATAATGATATTTCAAAGTAATAGAGACGAAATAAATATCAAATCCACACTGTCTGCACACAGAGAGGTTTGTAAATTCTAAATATTGGGCTGATTTCATTGATATAAGCTGGCATCAACTTTCACGAATTTAGTAAAAATCAACAGTTCTGATGATACTCTAATCCTAATGGCTGCAGGCAATAAATTTGTAAAACAATGCACTTGTCTATAAAATATTTGCTAAAGGTGCATATTCTCATGGATGAAAATCTACAAAAACAAATGTTTTAACAAATACTAATGAAACACTGACAATTGTCAGATCCTTTCAGTCAATGCAGCGCTGTTTCAAGGCAAACTGATAAATTTTGGCAAAGTTTTATTGGTAGATAATTAATTAATTATGTAAATTTAACATAAAACAAATGATATTATGTCTTATTTCATCATATTATGTCAATCTGTCATGCAAAATAACAATATCGCAATTACCATGAAGGGGATGTAAATGTAAAAATTGTTGTTAAACAATTGTTGAAGAGGCAATCAGTACAAGTTCCTTACCGTTGATGCCATGGTTGAGTAGACTGGAGTCTAGGTCAGAGAGAGGCTCTACGTCGTCCAGACACATGTCTGCTCCGCGATAACACTCATGTCATGTGAACTGGCCGAGAAGGAGGGAAGGGGTGGCTGGGGGACGCCTTCGTCTGACCGTGGCACCTGTTCCATGGGGAGAGGAAGGGATGACCCCTGGGTCTGGGATAGATGGACCTGATGTAAGAAAGATAAGACAGGTAGAGAGGGTTTAGGCCTCTAGAAAAAGGAGGAATCCTAGATAAAAAGTTAATTTTAATTTCATTTTGGATGCTAAAATGCTTGTATAAGCTAAGACTTCTAAAAACATGAGATAATTCTACTTTAAAACATTTTTTTCACAATGTTGACCATAAAACCAGTGATTGGGAAGGACCTGCGCCAGCGCCATAGTCGCATTTAAGAGAAAAATGGCGCATTAAATCAATTACTCTACGCGCAGAAGTGCGCATTCAAATTTCTCATCGGTTATAAAAGTTTTAGCGATGTCCGCTGGAAATTTACTCTGTACGACTTAGCTATCGTATTTTAATACATTTGTTTTAAAACATCAAATTCATTGGTCGTGTTTGGTAAAACAGAAATAAACAACCAATAATACGTTTCCACTCTTTTATGCGTGGTATATTATTCCAGAATTTCCTCCGAAAGAGAAGTTGAAGTCGCCAGTATTCTGAGTTCTCAATTATGTAAACTAACCCCAAATGCATATCTAATTGAAAAGACGTTTTCACAGCCTCAATTAATCCCTGTTGTGATTATTAAAACTCACGACTGTCTTACCATGCTTCGTTACTGTAGGGGTTATAAATACGGGTGATGCAACCACACTGCATTGAAAATTACAACCGATGTTTATTTATTTCAGTGTCGATACTACATTAGTTGTAACTTGTAATTATTTAATAACTCGCAAAATTAATGTTTAAATAATAAGAAAAACCGTTCCCTACAGTTATCTTCAAAGTTTGAAAGATTCTCTACATAACGGTAATAACTGGGTCAAAGGGTTTGACTAATACCTCCAAAAAACACAGAAGTACAGAGACTGATTTTATTTATCATTAAGCAAACACCATAACAAAAAATTGCATCAGTGAAATGTATAAACACATCAAATAAATGAAATTTAACCAGTTGGTTAAGTTTTGAAATTTATAGAAGTTGTTTTGCTCTAGGTTAGTCCTTGATAATTTCAATTTTACAAAATGGCCCCATTGAATAAATAGATGGCCCTTTCATTATGAAAATGGCCCATTAAAATTAATAACTGTGGGGCCATAGTCCCATTGACATTTTTTGCCTTCCCAATCACTGTAAAACAGGAAAATCTTAGATGAAAAGGTTTATTTTTACAATTGTTTTGCTAAATTATTCATAACAAATGCCATAGTACAAATCTGTAGACAAGAATAGCCGTAAAACACAGTTACAATGACATGATTATAACAAGGTCTTTCTCACATCACAGTCAGTCAGTTTCTCACTCCTAGTCTGACCTATCATAAACTTATGTTATAACAAATTACGTAAATAAAAAATCACATTTGGCCAAGTAGAAACTCCTTAAACATACAACTCGCAAATAATTGCGAGTACAAAAAAAATGAGCTTTGCGGTTGTATATAGTGAATTTCGAACCCTGCTGGCCATCCTTGCTACTTTGCTATTAGCTATAATCATTCATTTTCTAAGTTTAAGATAAATGAGATTGGCCATAGAGAATATAGCAGTGCTCAATAAATTCTAAATCAGTACTGAATATATCCTATGTACTTACCTCTGATAGGCTGGCCCATTTATATCCACCTCCATGTCCAGATTGGAGGCGTTCCCCACAGACGAGGTTTTGCGGGAGCCAATGGTTGACCTCCGTGAGGACTGGACGCAGTGATGGAGAGCATCACTCAGGTTGTGGCTGACCGCAAACAGGCTCTCCCCCATCGATGTCAGGATTCCTCGCAGTGTGGAGTGACTTTGCTGAAAATGTAATATTGAATTTCGTATTGGCTACTCTGCTTCCCTTTTATTAAAATTCTTATGAAAATTTATAGACACTGAAAATAAAGAGGTGTTCAAAGCCGCGAAAAAT